>OX459108.1:5335960-5565006 GCA_949775045.1 Metridium senile | reverse complement strand
AAAAAACTACAAAATCCTACCCAGAATGCAATATGCCCTATATGGTGATGTCAAAATGTGTCAAAAATATCGTGGTTTTCGGCACAAAATTTCCGCCTAGTCCCTGTTAGTAATGTCTGAGAATATTAGAGCATTCTGATAAATGCCCAATATTTTATTTAGAAAAAACTACAAAATCCTACCCAGAATGCAATATGCCCTATAGGGTGATGTGAAAATGTGTCAAAAAGATCGGGGTTTTCGTCCCAAAATTTTCGCCTAGTCCCTGTTAGTAATGTCTGAGAATATTAGAGCATTCTGATAAATGCCCAATATTTTATTTAGAAAAAACTACAAAATCCTACCCAGAATGCAATATGCCCTATAGGGTGATGTGAAAATGTGTCAAAAAGATCGGGGTTTTCGGCACAAAATTTTCGGCTAGTCTCTGTTAGTAATGTCTGAGAATATTAGAGCATTCTGATAAATGCCCAATATTTTATTTAGAAAAAACTACAAAATCCTACCCAGAATGCAATATGCCCTATAGGGTGATGTGAAAATGTGTCAAAAAGATCGGGGTTTTCGCCACAAAATTTTCGCCTAGTCCCTGTTAGTAATGTCTGAGAATATTAGAGCATTCTGATAAATGCCCAATATTTTATTTAGAAAAAACTACAAAATCCTACCCAGAAAGCAATATGCCCTATAGGGTGATGTGAAAATGTGTCAAAAAGATCGGGGTTTTCGTCACAAAATGTTCGCCTAGTCCCTGTTAGTAATGTCTGAGAATATTAGAGCAATCTGATAAATGCGCAAGATTTTATTAAGAAAAAACTACAAAATCCTACCCAGAATGCAATATTCCCTATAGGGTGATGTAAAAATGTGTCAAAAATATCGGGGTTTTCGGCACAAAATTTCCGCCTAGTCCCTGTTAGTAATGTCTGAGAATATTAGAGCATTCTGATAAATGCCCAATATTTTATTTAGAAAAAACTACAAAATCCTACCCAGAATGCAATATGCCCTATAGGGTGATGTGAAAATGTGTCAAAAAGATCGGGGTTTTCGTCCCAAAATATTCGCCTAGTCCCTGTTAGTAATGTCTGAGAATATTAGAGCATTCTGATAAATGCCCAATATTTTATTTAGAAAAAACTACAAAATCCTACCCAGAATGCAATATGCCCTATAGGGTGATGTGAAAATGTGTCAAAAAGATCGGGGTTTTCGTCCCAAAATTTTTGCCTAGTCCCTCTTAGTAATGTCTGAGAATATTAGAGCATTCTGATAAATGCCCAATATTTTATTTAGAAAAAACTACAAAATCCTACCAAGAATGCAATATGCCCTATAGGGTGATGTGAAAATGTGTCAAAAAGATCGGGGTTTTCGTCACAAAATTTTCGCCTAGTCCCTGTTAGTAATGTCTGAGAATATTAGAGCATCCTTATAAATCCCCAATATTTTATTTAGAAAAAACTACAAAATCCTACCCAGAATGCAATATGCCCTATAGGGTGATGTGAAAATGTGTCAAAAAGATCGGGGTTTTCGGCACAAAATTTTCGGCTAGTCTCTGTTAGTAATGTCTGAGAATATTAGAGCATTCTGATAAATGCCCAATATTTTATTTAGAAAAAACTACAAAATCCTACTCAGAATGCAATATGCCCTATAGGGTGATGTGAAAATGTGTCAAAAAGATCGGGGTTTTCGTCACAAAATTTTCGCCTAGTCCCTGTTAGTAATGTCTGAGAATATTAGAGCATTCTGATAAATGCCCAATATTTTATTTAGAAAAAACTACAAAATCCTACCCAGAAAGCAATATGCCCTATAGGGTGATGTGAAAATGTGTCAAAAAGATCGGGGTTTTCGTCACAAAATGTTCGCCTAGTCCCTGTTAGTAATGTCTGAGAATATTAGAGCAATCTGATAAATGCGCAAGATTTTATTAAGAAAAAACTACAAAATCCTACCCAGAATGCAATATTCCCTATAGGGTGATGTAAAAATGTGTCAAAAATATCGGGGTTTTCGGCACAAAATTTCCGCCTAGTCCCTGTTAGTAATGTCTGAGAATATTAGAGCATTCTGATAAATGCCCAATATTTTATTTAGAAAAAACTACAAAATCCTACCCAGAATGCAATATGCCCTATAGGGTGATGTGAAAATGTGTCAAAAAGATCGGGGTTTTCGTCACAAAATTTTCGGCTAGTCTCTGTTAGTAATGTCTGAGAATATTAGAGCATTCTGATAAATGCCCAATATTTTATTTAGAAAAAACTACAAAATCCTACCCAGAATGCAATATGCCCTATAGGGTGATGTGAAAATGTGTCAAAAAGATCGGGGTTTTCGTCCCAAAATTTTTGCCTAGTCCCTGTTAGTAATGTCTGAGAATATTAGAGCATTCTGATAAATGCCCAATATTTTATTTAGAAAAAACTACAAAATCCTACCAAGAATGCAATATGCCCTATAGGGTGATGTGAAAATGTGTCAAAAAGATCGGGGTTTTCGTCACAAAATTTTCGCCTAGTCCCTGTTAGTAATGTCTGAGAATATTAGAGCATCCTTATAAATCCCCAATATTTTATTTAGAAAAAACTACAAAATCCTACCCAGAATGCAATATGCCCTATAGGGTGATGTGAAAATGTGTCAAAAAGATCGGGGTTTTCGGCACAAAATTTTCGGCTAGTCTCTGTTAGTAATGTCTGAGAATATTAGAGCATTCTGATAAATGCCCAATATTTTATTTAGAAAAAACTACAAAATCCTACTCAGAATGCAATATGCCCTATAGGGTGATGTGAAAATGTGTCAAAAAGATCGGGGTTTTCGTCACAAAATTTTCGCCTAGTCCCTGTTAGTAATGTCTGAGAATATTAGAGCATTCTGATAAATGCCCAATATTTTATTTAGAAAAAACTACAAAATCCTACCCAGAAAGCAATATGCCCTATAGGGTGATGTGAAAATGTGTCAAAAAGATCGGGGTTTTCGTCACAAAATGTTCGCCTAGTCCCTGTTAGTAATGTCTGAGAATATTAGAGCAATCTGATAAATGCGCAAGATTTTATTAAGAAAAAACTACAAAATCCTACCCAGAATGCAATATTCCCTATAGGGTGATGTAAAAATGTGTCAAAAATATCGGGGTTTTCGGCACAAAATTTCCGCCTAGTCCCTGTTAGTAATGTCTGAGAATATTAGAGCATTCTGATAAATGCCCAATATTTTATTTAGAAAAAACTACAAAATCCTACCCAGAATGCAATATGCCCTATAGGGTGATGTGAAAATGTGTCAAAAAGATCGGGGTTTTCGTCCCAAAATTTTCGCCTAGTCCCTGTTAGTAATGTCTGAGAATATTAGAGCATTCTGATAAATGCCCAATATTTTATTTAGAAAAAACTACAAAATCCTACCCAGAATGCAATATGCCCTATAGGGTGATGTGAAAATGTGTCAAAAAGATCGGGGTTTTCGTCCCAAAATTTGGCCTAGTCCCTGTTAGTAATGTCTGAGAATATTAGAGCATTCTGATAAATGCCCAATATTTTATTTAGAAAAAACTACAAAATCCTACCAAGAATGCAATATGCCCTATAGGGTGATGTGAAAATGTGTCAAAAAGATCGGGGTTTTCGTCACAAAATTTTCGCCTAGTCCCTGTTAGTAATGTCTGAGAATATTAGAGCATCCTTATAAATCCCCAATATTTTATTTAGAAAAAACTACAAAATCCTACCCAGAATGCAATATGCCCTATAGGGTGATGTGAAAATGTGTCAAAAAGATCGGGGTTTTCGTCACAAAATTTTCGGAGAGTCTCTGTTAGTAATGTCTGAGAATATTAGAGCATTCTGATAAATGCCCAATATTTTATTTAGAAAAAACTACAAAATCCTACCCAGAATGCAATATGCCCTATAGGGTGATGTGAAAATGTGTCAAAAATATCGTGGTTTTCGGCACAAAATTTCCGCCTAGTCCCTGTTAGTAATGCTCTGAGAATATTAGAGCATTCTGATAAATGCCCAATATTTTATTTAGAAAAAACTACAAAATCCTACCCAGAATGCAATATGCCCTATAGGGTGATGTGAAAATGTGTCAAAAAGATCGGGGTTTTCGTCACAAAATTTTCGGCTAGTCTCTGTTAGTAATGTCTGAGAATATTAGAGCATTCTGATAAATGCCCAATATTTTATTTAGAAAAAACTACAAAATCCTACCCAGAATGCAATATGCCCTATAGGGTGATGTGAAAATGTGTCAAAAATATCGTGGTTTTCGGCACAAAATTTCCGCCTAGTCCCTGTTAGTAATGTCTGAGAATATTAGAGCATTCTGATAAATGCCCAATATTTTATTTAGAAAAAACTACAAAATCCTACCCAGAATGCAATATGCCCTATAGGGTGATGTGAAAATGTGTCAAAAGATCGGGGTTTTCGTCCCAAAATTTTCGCCTAGTCCCTGTTAGTAATGTCTGAGAATATTAGAGCATTCTGATAAATGCCCAATATTTTATTTAGAAAAAACTACAAAATCCTACCCAGAATGCAATATGCCCTATAGGGTGATGTGAAAATGTGTCAAAAAGATCGGGGTTTTCGGCACAAAATTTTCGGCTAGTCTCTGTTAGTAATGTCTGAGAATATTAGAGCATTCTGATAAATGCCCAATATTTTATTTAGAAAAAACTACAAAATCCTACCCAGAATGCAATATGCCCTATAGGGTGATGTGAAAATGTGTCAAAAAGATCGGGGTTTTCGCCACAAAATTTTCGCCTAGTCCCTGTTAGTAATGTCTGAGAATATTAGAGCATTCTGATAAATGCCCAATATTTTATTTAGAAAAAACTACAAAATCCTACCCAGAAAGCAATATGCCCTATAGGGTGATGTGAAAATGTGTCAAAAAGATCGGGGTTTTCGTCACAAAATGTTCGCCTAGTCCCTGTTAGTAATGTCTGAGAATATTAGAGCATTCTGATAAATGCCCAATATTTTATTTAGAAAAAACTACAAAATCCTACCCAGAATGCAATATGCCCTATAGGGTGATGTGAAAATGTATCAAAAAGATCGGGGTTTTCGTCCCAAAATTTTTGCCTAGTCCCTGTTAGTAATGTCTGAGAATATTAGAGCATTCTGATAAATGCCCAATATTTTATTTAGAAAAAACTACAAAATCCTACCAAGAATGCAATATGCCCTATAGGGTGATGTGAAAATGTGTCAAAAAGATCGGGGTTTTCGTCACAAAATTTTCGCCTAGTCCCTGTTAGTAATGTCTGAGAATATTAGAGCATCCTTATAAATCCCCAATATTTTATTTAGAAAAAACTACAAAATCCTACCCAGAATGCAATATGCCCTATAGGGTGATGTGAAAATGTGTCAAAAAGATCGGGGTTTTCGGCACAAAATTTTCGGCTAGTCTCTGTTAGTAATGTCTGAGAATATTAGAGCATTCTGATAAATGCCCAATATTTTATTTAGAAAAAACTACAAAATCCTACTCAGAATGCAATATGCCCTATAGGGTGATGTGAAAATGTGTCAAAAAGATCGGGGTTTTCGTCACAAAATTTTCGCCTAGTCCCTGTTAGTAATGTCTGAGAATATTAGAGCATTCTGATAAATGCCCAATATTTTATTTAGAAAAAACTACAAAATCCTACCCAGAAAGCAATATGCCCTATAGGGTGATGTAAAAATGTGTCAAAAATATCGGGGTTTTCGGCACAAAATTTTCGCCTAGTCCCTGTTAGTAATGTCTGAGAATATTAGAGCATTCTGATAAATGCCCAATATTTTATTTAGAAAAAACTACAAAATCCTACCCAGAATGCAATATGCCCTATAGGGTGATGTGAAAATGTGTCAAAAAGATCGGGGTTTTCGTCCCAAAATTTTCGCCTAGTCCCTGTTAGTAATGTCTGAGAATATTAGAGCATTCTGATAAATGCCCAATATTTTATTTAGAAAAAACTACAAAATCCTACCCAGAATGCAATATGCCCTATAGGGTGATGTGAAAATGTGTCAAAAAGATCGGGGTTTTCGTCCCAAAATTTTCGCCTAGTCCCTGTTAGTAATGTCTGAGAATATTAGAGCATTCTGATAAATGCCCAATATTTTATTTAGAAAAAACTACAAAATCCTACCAAGAATGCAATATGCCCTATAGGGTGATGTGAAAATGTGTCAAAAAGATCGGGGTTTTCGTCACAAAATTTTCGCCTAGTCCCTGTTAGTAATGTCTGAGAATATTAGAGCATCCTTATAAATCCCCAATATTTTATTTAGAAAAAACTACAAAATCCTACCCAGAATGCAATATGCCCTATAGGGTGATGTGAAAATGTGTCAAAAAGATCGGGGTTTTCGTCACAAAATTTTCGGCTAGTCTCTGTTAGTAATGTCTGAGAATATTAGAGCATTCTGATAAATGCCCAATATTTTATTTAGAAAAAACTACAAAATCCTACCCAGAATGCAATATGCCCTATAGGGTGATGTGAAAATGTGTCAAAAAGATCGGGGTTTTCGTCACAAAATTTTCGCCTAGTCCCTGTTAGTAATGTCTGAGAATATTAGAGCATTCTGATAAATGCCCAATATTTTATTTAGAAAAAACTACAAAATCCTACCCAGAAAGCAATATGCCCTATAGGGTGATGTGAAAATGTGTCAAAAAGATCGGGGTTTTCGTCACAAAATGTTCGCCTAGTCCCTGTTAGTAATGTCTGAGAATATTAGAGCAATCTGATAAATGCGCAAGATTTTATTAAGAAAAAACTACAAAATCCTACCCAGAATGCAATATGCCCTATAGGGTGATGTAAAAATGTGTCAAAAATAACGGGGTTTTCGGCACAAAATTTCCGCCTAGTCCCTGTTAGTAATGTCTGAGAATATTAGAGCATTCTGATAAATGCCCAATATTTTATTTAGAAAAAACTACAAAATCCTACCCAGAATGCAATATGCCCTATAGGGTGATGTGAAAATGTGTCAAAAAGATCGGGGTTTTCGTCCCAAAATTTTCGCCTAGTCCCTGTTAGTAATGTCTGAGAATATTAGAGCATTCTGATAAATGCCCAATATTTTATTTAGAAAAAACTACAAAATCCTACCCAGAATGCAATATGCCCTATAGGGTGATGTGAAAATGTGTCAAAAAGATCGGGGTTTTCGGCACAAAATTTTCGCCTAGTCCCTGTTAGTAATGTCTGAGAATATTAGAGCATCCTTATAAATCCCCAATATTTTATTTAGAAAAAACTACAAAATCCTACCCAGAATGCAATATGCCCTATAGGGTGATGTGAAAATGTGTCAAAAAGATCGGGGTTTTCGTCACAAAATTTTCGGCTAGTCTCTGTTAGTAATGTCTGAGAATATTAGAGCATTCTGATAAATGCCCAATATTTTATTTAGAAAAAACTACAAAATCCTACCCAGAATGCAATATGCCCTATAGGGTGATGTGAAAATGTGTCAAAAATATCGGGGTTGTCGTCACAAAATTTTGGGCTAGTCCCTGTTAGTAATGTTTGAGAAAATAAGACCATTCTGATAAATGCCCGAGAATTTATTTAGAAAAAACTACAAAATCCTACCCAGAATGCAATATGCCCTATAGGGTGATGTGAAAATGTGTCAAAAAGATCGGGGTTTTCGGCACAAAATTTTCGCCTAGTCCCTGTTAGTAATGTCTGAGAATATTAGAGCATTCTGATAAATCCCCAATATTTTATTTAGAAAAAACTACAAAATCCTACCCAGAATGCAATATGCCCTATAGGGTGATGTGAAAATGTGTCAAAAAGATCGGGGTTTTCGTCACAAAATTTTCGGCTAGTCTCTGTTAGTAATGTCTGAGAATATTAGAGCATTCTGATAAATGCCCAATATTTTATTTAGAAAAAACTACAAAATCCTACTCAGAATGCAATATGCCCTATAGGGTGATGTCAAAATGTGTCAAAAATATCGTGGTTTTCGGCACAAAATTTCCGCCTAGTCCCTGTTAGTAATGTCTGAGAATATTAGAGCATTCTGATAAATGCCCAATATTTTATTTAGAAAAAACTACAAAATCCTACCCAGAATGCAATATGCCCTATAGGGTGATGTGAAAATGTCTCAAAAAGATCGGGGTTTTCGTCACAAAATTTTCGCCTAGTCCCTGTTAGTAATGTCTGAGAATATTAGAGCATTCTGATAAATGCCCAATATTTTATTTAGAAAAAACTACAAAATCCTACCCAGAAAGCAATATGCCCTATAGGGTGATGTGAAAATGTGTCAAAAAGATCGGGGTTTTCGTCACAAAATGTTCGCCTAGTCCTTGTTAGTAATGTCTGAGAATATTAGAGCAATCTGATAAATGCGCAAGATTTTATTAAGAAAAAACTACAAAATCCTACCCAGAATGCAATATTCCCTATAGGGTGATGTAAAAATGTGTCAAAAATATCGGGGTTTTCGGCACAAAATTTCCGCCTAGTCCCTGTTAGTAATGTCTGAGAATATTAGAGCATTCTGATAAATGCCCAATATTTTATTTAGAAAAAACTACAAAATCCTACCCAGAATGCAATATGCCCTATAGGGTGATGTGAAAATGTGTCAAAAAGATCGGGGTTTTCGTCCCAAAATTTTCGCCTAGTCCCTGTTAGTAATGTCTGAGAATATTAGAGCATTCTGATAAATGCCCAATATTTTATTTAGAAAAAACTACAAAATCCTACCAAGAATGCAATATGCCCTATAGGGTGATGTGAAAATGTGTCAAAAAGATCGGGGTTTTCGTCACAAAATTTTCGCCTAGTCCCTGTTAGTAATGTCTGAGAATATTAGAGCATCCTTATAAATCCCCAATATTTTATTTAGAAAAAACTACAAAATCCTACCCAGAATGCAATATGCCCTATAGGGTGATGTGAAAATGTGTCAAAAAGATCGGGGTTTTCGTCACAAAATTTTCGGCTAGTCTCTGTTAGTAATGTCTGAGAATATTAGAGCATTCTGATAAATGCCCAATATTTTATTTAGAAAAAACTACAAAATCCTACCCAGAATGCAATATGCCCTATAGGGTGATGTGAAAATGTGTCAAAAAGATCGGGGTTTTCGTCACAAAATTTTCGGCTAGTCTCTGTTAGTAATGTCTGAGAATATTAGAGCATTCTGATAAATGCCCAATATTTTATTTAGAAAAAACTACAAAATCCTACCCAGAATGCAATATGCCCTATATGGTGATGTCAAAATGTGTCAAAAATATCGTGGTTTTCGGCACAAAATTTCCGCCTAGTCCCTGTTAGTAATGTCTGAGAATATTAGAGCATTCTGATAAATGCCCAATATTTTATTTAGAAAAAACTACAAAATCCTACCCAGAATGCAATATGCCCTATAGGGTGATGTGAAAATGTGTCAAAAAGATCGTGGTTTTCGGCACAAAATTTCCGCCTAGTCCCTGTTAGTAATGTCTGAAAATATTAGAGCATTCTGATAAATGCCCGAGAATTTATTTAGAAAAAACTACAAAATCCTACCCAGAATGCAATATTCCCTATAGGGTGATGTGAAAATGTGTCAAAAAGATCGGGGTTTTCGCCACAAAATTTTCGCCTAGTCCCTGTTAGTAATGTCTGAGAATATTAGAGCATTCTGATAAATGCCCAATATTTTATTTAGAAAAAACTACAAAATCCTACCCAGAATGCAATATGCCCTATAGGGTGATGTGAAAATGTGTCAAAAAGATCGGGGTTTTCGTCACAAAATTTTCGGCTAGTCTCTGTTAGTAATGTCTGAGAATATTAGAGCATTCTGATAAATGCCCAATATTTTATTTAGAAAAAACTACAAAATCCTACCCAGAATGCAATATGCCCTATATGGTGATGTAAAAATGTGTCAAAAATATCGTGGTTTTCGGCACAAAATTTCCGCCTAGTCCCTGTTAGTAATGTCTGAGAATATTAGAGCATGCTGATAAATGCCCAATATTTTATTTAGAAAAAACTACAAAATCCTACCCAGAATGCAATATGCCCTATATGGTGATGTCAAAATGTGTCAAAAATATCGTGGTTTTCGGCACAAAATTTCCGCCTAGTCCCTGTTAGTAATGTCTGAGAATATTAGAGCATTCTGATAAATGCCCAATATTTTATTTAGAAAAAACTACAAAATCCTACCCAGAATGCAATATGCCCTATAGGGTGATGTGAAAATGTGTCAAAAAGATCGGGGTTTTCGTCACAAAATTTTCGGCTAGTCTCTGTTAGTAATGTCTGAGAATATTAGAGCATTCTGATAAATGCCCAATATTTTATTTAGAAAAAACTACAAAATCCTACACAGAATGCAATATGCCCTATATGGTGATGTAAAAATGTGTCAAAAATATCGTGGTTTTCGGCACAAAATTTCCGCCTAGTCCCTGTTAGTAATGTCTGAAAATATTAGAGCATTCTGATAAATGCCCAATATTTTATTTAGAAAAAACTACAAAATCCTACCCAGAATGCAATATGCCCTATAGGGTGATGTGAAAATGTGTCAAAAAGATCGGGGTTGTCGTCACAAAATTTTGGGCTAGTCCCTGTTAGTAATGTTTGAGAAAATAAGACCATTCTGATAAATGCCCGAGAATTTATTTAGAAAAAACTACAAAATCCTACCCAGAATGCAATATGCCCTATAGGGTGATGTGAAAATGTGTCAAAAAGATCGGGGTTTTCGCCACAAAATTTTCGCCTAGTCCCTGTTAGTAATGTCTGAGAATATTAGAGCATTCTGATAAATGCCCAATATTTTATTTAGAAAAAACTACAAAATCCTACCCAGAATGCAATATGCCCTATAGGGTGATGTGAAAATGTGTCAAAAAGATCGGGGTTTTCGTCACAAAATTTTCGGCTAGTCTCTGTTAGTAATGTCTGAGAATATTAGAGCATTCTGATAAATGCCCAATATTTTATTTAGAAAAAACTACAAAATCCTACCCAGAATGCAATATGCCCTATATGGTGATGTAAAAATGTGTCAAAAATATCGTGGTTTTCGGCACAAAATTTCCGCCTAGTCCCTGTTAGTAATGTCTGAGAATATTAGAGCATGCTGATAAATGCCCAATATTTTATTTAGAAAAAACTACAAAATCCTACCCAGAATGCAATATGCCCCATAGGGTGATGTGAAAATGTGTCAAAAAGATCGGGGTTTTCGACAGAAAATTTTCGGCTAGTCCCTGTTAGTAATGTCTGAGAATATTAGAGCAATCTGATAAATGCCCAATATTTTATTTAGAAAAAACTACAAAATCCTACCCAGAATGCAATATGCCCTATATGGTGATGTCAAAATGTGTCAAAAATATCGTGGTTTTCGGCACAAAATTTCCGCCTAGTCCCTGTTAGTAATGTCTGAGAATATTAGAGCATTCTGATAAATGCCCAATATTTTATTTAGAAAAAACTACAAAATCCTACCCAGAATGCAATATGCCCTATAGGGTGATGTGAAAATGTGTCAAAAAGATCGGGGTTTTCGTCACAAAATTTTCGGCTAGTCTCTGTTAGTAATGTCTGAGAATATTAGAGCATTCTGATAAATGCCCAATATTTTATTTAGAAAAAACTACAAAATCCTACACAGAATGCAATATGCCCTATATGGTGATGTAAAAATGTGTCAAAAATATCGTGGTTTTCGGCACAAAATTTCCGCCTAGTCCCTGTTAGTAATGTCTGAAAATATTAGAGCATTCTGATAAATGCCCAATATTTTATTTAGAAAAAACTACAAAATCCTACCCAGAATGCAATATGCCCTATAGGGTGATGTGAAAATGTGTCAAAAAGATCGGGGTTGTCGTCACAAAATTTTGGGCTAGTCCCTGTTAGTAATGTTTGAGAAAATAAGACCATTCTGATAAATGCCCGAGAATTTATTTAGAAAAAACTACAAAATCCTACCCAGAATGCAATATGCCCTATAGGGTGATGTGAAAATGTGTCAAAAAGATCGGGGTTTTCGCCACAAAATTTTCGCCTAGTCCCTGTTAGTAATGTCTGAGAATATTAGAGCATTCTGATAAATGCCCAATATTTTATTTAGAAAAAACTACAAAATCCTACCCAGAATGCAATATGCCCTATAGGGTGATGTGAAAATGTGTCAAAAAGATCGGGGTTTTCGTCACAAAATTTTCGGCTAGTCTCTGTTAGTAATGTCTGAGAATATTAGAGCATTCTGATAAATGCCCAATATTTTATTTAGAAAAAACTACAAAATCCTACCCAGAATGCAATATGCCCTATAGGGTGATGTGAAAATGTGTCAAAAAGATCGGGGTTTTCGTCACAAAATTTTCGGCTAGTCTCTGTTAGTAATGTCTGAGAATATTAGAGCATTCTGATAAATGCCCAATATTTTATTTAGAAAAAACTACAAAATCCTACCCAGAATGCAATATGCCCTATATGGTGATGTAAAAATGTGTCAAAAATATCGTGGTTTTCGGCACAAAATTTCCGCCTAGTCCCTGTTAGTAATGTCTGAGAATATTAGAGCATGCTGATAAATGCCCAATATTTTATTTAGAAAAAACTACAAAATCCTACCCAGAATGCAATATGCCCCATAGGGTGATGTGAAAATGTGTCAAAAAGATCGGGGTTTTCGACAGAAAATTTTCGGCTAGTCCCTGTTAGTAATGTCTGAGAATATTAGAGCAATCTGATAAATGCGCAAGATTTTATTAAGAAAAAACTACAAAATCCTACCCAGAATGCAATATGCCCTATAGGGTGATGTAAAAATGTGTCAAAAATATCGGGGTTTTCGGCACAAAATTTCCGCCTAGTCCCTGTTAGTAATGTCTGAGAATATTAGAGCATTCTGATAAATGCCCAATATTTTATTTAGAAAAAACTACAAAATCCTACCCAGAATGCAATATGCCCTATAGGGTGATGTGAAAATGTGTCAAAAAGATCGGGGTTTTCGTCCCAAAATTTTCGCCTAGTCCCTGTTAGTAATGTCTGAGAATATTAGAGCATTCTGATAAATGCCCAATATTTTATTTAGAAAAAACTACAAAATCCTACCCAGAATGCAATATGCCCTATAGGGTGATGTGAAAATGTGTCAAAAAGATCGGGGTTTTCGTCACAAAATTTTCGGCTAGTCTCTGTTAGTAATGTCTGAGAATATTAGAGCATTCTGATAAATGCCCAATATTTTATTTAGAAAAAACTACAAAATCCTACCCAGAATGCAATATGCCCTATAGGGTGATGTGAAAATGTGTCAAAAAGATCGGGGCTTTCGTCACAAAATTTTCGGCTAGTCTCTGTTAGTAATGTCTGAGAATATTAGAGCATTCTGATAAATGCCCAATATTTTATTTAGAAAAAACTACAAAATCCTACCCAGAATGCAATATGCCCTATAGGGTGATGTGAAAATGTGTCAAAAAGATCGGGGTTGTCGTCACAAAATTTTGGGCTAGTCCCTGTTAGTAATGTTTGAGAAAATAAGACCATTCTGATAAATGCCCGAGAATTTATTTAGAAAAAACTACAAAATCCTACCCAGAATGCAATATGCCCTATAGGGTGATGTGAAAATGTGTCAAAAATATCGGGGTTTTTGTCACAAAATTTTCGCCTAGTCCCTGTTAGTAATGTCTGAGAATATTAGAGCATTCTGATAAATGCCCAATATTTTATTTAGAAAAAACTACAAAATCCTACCCAGAATGCAATATGCCCTATAGGGTGATGTGAAAATGTGTCAAAAAGATCGGGGCTTTCGTCACAAAATTTTCGGCTAGTCTCTGTTAGTAATGTCTGAGAATATTAGAGCATTCTGATAAATGCCCAATATTTTATTTAGAAAAAACTACAAAATCCTACCCAGAATGCAATATGCCCTATAGGGTGATGTGAAAATGTGTCAAAAAGATCGGGGTTGTCGTCACAAAATTTTCGCCTAGTCCCTGTTAGTAATGTTTGAGAAAATAAGACCATTCTGATAAATGCCCGAGAATTTATTTAGAAAAAACTACAAAATCCTACCCAGAATGCAATATGCCCTATAGGGTGATGTGAAAATGTGTCAAAAATATCGGGGTTTTTGTCACAAAATTTTCGCCTAGTCCCTGTTAGTAATGTCTGAGAATATTAGAGCATTCTGATAAATGCCCAAGATTTTTTTTAGAAAAAACTACAAAATCCTACCCAGAATGCAATATGCCCTATATGGTGATGTAAAAATGTGTCAAAAATATCGTGGTTTTCGGCACAAAATTTCCGCCTAGTCCCTGTTAGTAATGTCTGAGAATATTAGAGCATTCTGATAAATGCCCAATATTTTATTTAGAAAAAACTACAAAATCCTACCCAGAATGCAATATGCCCTATAGGGTGATGTGAAAATGTGTCAAAAAGATCGGGGTTGTCGTCACAAAATTTTCGGCTAGTCCCTGTTAGTAATGTTTGAGAATATTAGACCATTCTGATAAATGCCCGAGAATTTATTTAGAAAAAAACTACAAAATCCTACCCAGAATGCAATATGCCCTATAGGGTGATGTGAAAATGTGTCAAAAAGATCGGGGTTTTCGTCCCAAAATTTTCGCCTAGTCCCTGTTAGTAATGTCTGAGAATATTAGAGCATTCTGATAAATGCCCAATATTTTATTTAGAAAAAACTACAAAATCCTACCCAGAATGCAATATGCCCTATAGGGTGATGTGAAAATGTGTCAAAAAGATCGGGGTTGTCGTCACAAAATTTTGGGCTAGTACCTGTTAGTAATGTTTGAGAAAATAAGACCATTCTGATAAATGCCCGAGAATTTATTTAGAAAAAACTACAAAATCCTACCCAGAATGCAATATGCCCTATAGGGTGATGTGAAAATGTGTCAAAAAGATCGGGGTTTTCGGCACAAAATTTTCGCCTAGTCCCTGTTAGTAATGTCTGAGAATATTACAGCATTCTAATATATGCCCAAGATTTTATTTAGAAAAAACTACAAAATCCTACCCAGAATGCAATATGCCCTATAGGGTGATGTGAAAATGTGTCAAAAAGATCGGGGTTTTCGTCACAAAATTTTCGGCTAGTCTCTGTTAGTAATGTCTGAGAATATTAGAGCATTCTGATAAATGCCCAATATTTTATTTAGAAAAAACTACAAAATCCTACCCAGAATGCAATATGCCCTATAGGGTGATGTGAAAATGTGTCAAAAAGATCGGGGCTTTCGTCACAAAATTTTCGGCTAGTCTCTGTTAGTAATGTCTGAGAATATTAGAGCATTCTGATAAATGCCCAATATTTTATTTAGAAAAAACTACAAAATCCTACCCAGAATGCAATATGCCCTATAGGGTGATGTGAAAATGTGTCAAAAAGATCGGGGTTGTCGTCACAAAATTTTGGGCTAGTCCCTGTTAGTAATGTTTGAGAAAATAAGACCATTCTGATAAATGCCCGAGAATTTATTTAGAAAAAACTACAAAATCCTACCCAGAATGCAATATGCCCTATAGGGTGATGTGAAAATGTGTCAAAAATATCGGGGTTTTTGTCACAAAATTTTCGCCTAGTCCCTGTTAGTAATGTCTGAGAATATTAGAGCATTCTGATAAATGCCCAAGATTTTTTTTAGAAAAAACTACAAAATCCTACCCAGAATGCAATATGCCCTATATGGTGATGTAAAAATGTGTCAAAAATATCGTGGTTTTCGGCACAAAATTTCCGCCTAGTCCCTGTTAGTAATGTCTGAGAATATTAGAGCATTCTGATAAATGCCCAATATTTTATTTAGAAAAAACTACAAAATCCTACCCAGAATGCAATATGCCCTATAGGGTGATGTGAAAATGTGTCAAAAAGATCGGGGTTGCCGTCACAAAATTTTCGGCTAGTCCCTGTTAGTAATGTTTGAGAATATTAGACCATTCTGATAAATGCCCGAGAATTTATTTAGAAAAAAACTACAAAATCCTACCCAGAATGCAATATGCCCTATAGGGTGATGTGAAAATGTGTCAAAAAGATCGGGGTTTTCGTCCCAAAATTTTCGCCTAGTCCCTGTTAGTAATGTCTGAGAATATTAGAGCATTCTGATAAATGCCCAATATTTTATTTAGAAAAAACTACAAAATCCTACCCAGAATGCAATATGCCCTATAGGGTGATGTGAAAATGTGTCAAAAAGATCGGGGTTGTCGTCACAAAATTTTGGGCTAGTACCTGTTAGTAATGTTTGAGAAAATAAGACCATTCTGATAAATGCCCGAGAATTTATTTAGAAAAAACTACAAAATCCTACCCAGAATGCAATATGCCCTATAGGGTGATGTGAAAATGTGTCAAAAAGATCGGGGTTTTCGGCACAAAATTTTCGCCTAGTCCCTGTTAGTAATGTCTGAGAATATTACAGCATTCTAATATATGCCCAAGATTTTATTTAGAAAAAACTACAAAATCCTACCCAGAATGCAATATGCCCTATAGGGTGATGTGAAAATGTGTCAAAAAGATCGGGCTTTTCGTCACAAAATTTTCGGCTAGTCTCTGTTAGTAATGTCTGAGAATATTAGAGCATTCTGATAAATGCCCAATATTTTATTTAGAAAAAACTACAAAATCCTACCCAGAATGCAATATGCCCTATAGGGTGATGTGAAAATGTGTCAAAAAGATCGGGGCTTTCGTCACAAAATTTTCGGCTAGTCTCTGTTAGTAATGTCTGAGAATATTAGAGCATTCTGATAAATGCCCAATATTTTATTTAGAAAAAACTACAAAATCCTACCCAGAATGCAATATGCCCTATAGGGTGATGTGAAAATGTGTCAAAAAGATCGGGGTTGTCGTCACAAAATTTTGGGCTAGTCCCTGTTAGTAATGTTTGAGAAAATAAGACCATTCTGATAAATGCCCGAGAATTTATTTAGAAAAAACTACAAAATCCTACCCAGAATGCAATATGCCCTATAGGGTGATGTGAAAATGTGTCAAAAATATCGGGGTTTTTGTCACAAAATTTTCGCCTAGTCCCTGTTAGTAATGTCTGAGAATATTAGAGCATTCTGATAAATGCCCAAGATTTTTTTTAGAAAAAACTACAAAATCCTACCCAGAATGCAATATGCCCTATATGGTGATGTAAAAATGTGTCAAAAATATCGTGGTTTTCGGCACAAAATTTCCGCCTAGTCCCTGTTAGTAATGTCTGAGAATATTAGAGCATTCTGATAAATGCCCAATATTTTATTTAGAAAAAACTACAAAATCCTACCCAGAATGCAATATGCCCTATAGGGTGATGTGAAAATGTGTCAAAAAGATCGGGGTTGTCGTCACAAAATTTTCGGCTAGTCCCTGTTAGTAATGTTTGAGAATATTAGAGCATTCTGATAAATGCCCAATATTTTATTTAGAAAAAACTACAAAATCCTACCCAGAATGCAATATGCCCTATAGGGTGATGTGAAAATGTGTCAAAAAGATCGGGGTTGTCGTCACAAAATTTTGGGCTAGTACCTGTTAGTAATGTTTGAGAAAATAAGACCATTCTGATAAATGCCCGAGAATTTATTTAGAAAAAACTACAAAATCCTACCCAGAATGCAATATGCCCTATAGGGTGATGTGAAAATGTGTCAAAAAGATCGGGGTTTTCGGCACAAAATTTTCGCCTAGTCCCTGTTAGTAATGTCTGAGAATATTAGAGCATTCTAATATATGCCCAAGATTTTATTTAGAAAAAACTACAAAATCCTACCCAGAATGCAATATGCCCTATAGGGTGATGTGAAAATGTGTCAAAAAGATCGGGGTTTTCGTCACAAAATTTTAGGCTAGTCTCTGTTAGTAATGTCTGAGAATATTAGAGCATTCTGATAAATGCCCAATATTTTATTTAGAAAAAACTACAAAATCCTACCCAGAATGCAATATGCCCTATATGGTGATGTAAAAATGTGTCAAAAATATCGTGGTTTTCGGCACAAAATTTCCGCCTACTCCCTGTTAGTAATGTCTGAGAATATTAGAGCATTCTGATAAATGCCCAATATTTTATTTAGAAAAAACTACAAAATCCTACCCAGAATGCAATATGCCCTATAGGGTGATGTGAAAATGTGTCAAAAAGATCGGGGTTTTCGACAGAAAATTTTCGGCTAGTCCCTGTTAGTAATGTCTGAGAATATTAGAGCAATCTGATAAATGCGCAAGATTTTATTAAGAAAAAACTACAAAATCCTACCCAGAATGCAATATGCCCTATAGGGTGATGTAAAAATGTGTCAAAAATATCGAGGTTTTCGGCACAAAATTTCCGCCTAGTCCCTATTAGTAATGTCTGAGAATATTAGAGCATTCTGATAAATGCCCAATATTTTATTTAGAAAAAACTACAAAATCCTACCCAGAATGCAATATGCCCTATAGGGTGATGTGAAAATGTGTCAAAAAGATCGGGGTTTTCGTCCCAAAATTTTCGCCTAGTCCCTGTTAGTAATATCTGAGAATATTAGAGCATTCTGATAAATGCCCAATATTTTATTTAGAAAAAACTACAAAATCCTACCCAGAATGCAATATGCCCTATAGGGTGATGTCAAAATGTGTCAAAAAGATCGGGGTTTTCGTCACAAAATTTTCGGCTAGTCTCTGTTAGTAATGTCTGAGAATATTAGAGCATTCTGATAAATGCCCAATATTTTATTTAGAAAAAACTACAAAATCCTACCCAGAATGCAATATGCCCTATAGGGTGATGTGAAAATGTGTCAAAAAGATCGGGGTTTTCGTCACAAAATTTTAGGCTAGTCTCTGTTAGTAATGTCTGAGAATATTAGAGCATTCTGATAAATCCCCAATATTTTATTTAGAAAAAACTACAAAATCCTACCCAGAATGCAATATGCCCTATAGGGTGATGTGAAAATGTGTCAAAAAGATCGGGGTTGTCGTCACAAAATTTTGGGCTAGTCCCTGTTAGTAATGTTTGAGAAAATAAGACCATTCTGATAAATGCCCGAGAATTTATTTAGAAAAAACTACAAAATCCTACCCAGAATGCAATATGCCCTATAGGGTGATGTGAAAATGTGTCAAAAAGATCGGGGTTTTTGTCACAAAATTTTCGCCTAGTCCCTGTTAGTAATGTCTGAGAATATTAGAGCATTCTGATAAATGCCCAAGATTTTTTTTAGAAAAAACTACAAAATCCTACCCAGAATGCAATATGCCCTATATGGTGATGTCAAAATGTGTCAAAAATATCGTGGTTTTCGGCACAAAATTTCCGCCTAGTCCCTGTTAGTAATGTCTGAGAATATTAGAGCATTCTGATAAATGCCCAATATTTTATTTAGAAAAAACTACAAAATCCTACCCAGAATGCAATATGCCCTATAGGGTGATGTGAAAATGTGTCAAAAAGATCGGGCTTTTCGTCACAAAATTTTCGGCTAGTCTCTGTTAGTAATGTCTGAGAATATTAGAGCATTCTGATAAATGCCCAATATTTTATTTAGAAAAAACTACAAAATCCTACACAGAATGCAATATGCCCTATATGGTGATGTAAAAATGTGTCAAAAATATCGTGGTTTTCGGCACAAAATTTCCGCCTAGTCCCTGTTAGTAATGTCTGAGAATATTAGAGCATTCTGATAAATGCCCAATATTTTATTTAGAAAAAACTACAAAATCCTACCCAGAATGCAATATGCCCTATAGGGTGATGTGAAAATGTGTCAAAAAGATCGGGGTTTTCGTCACAAAATTTTCGGCTAGTCTCTGTTAGTAATGTCTGAGAATATTAGAGCATTCTGATAAATGCCCAATATTTTATTTAGAAAAAACTACAAAATCCTACCCAGAATGCAATATGCCCTATAGGGTGATGTGAAAATGTGTCAAAAAGATCGGGGTTTTCGTCACAAAATTTTCGCCTAGTCCCTGTTAGTAATGTCTGAGAATATTAGAGCATTCTGATAAATGCCCAATATTTTATTTAGAAAAAACTACAAAATCCTACCCAGAATGCAATATGCCCTATAGGGTGATGTGAAAATGTGTCAAAAAGATCGGGGTTTTCGTCACAAAATTTTCGCCTAGTCCCTGTTAGTAATGTCTGAGAATATAAGAGCATTCTTATAAATGCCCAATATTTTATTTAGAAAAAACTACAAAATCCTACCCAGAATGCAATATGCCCTATAGGGTGATGTGAAAATGTGTCAAAAAGATCGGGGTTTTCGTCACAAAATTTTCGCCTAGTCCCTGTTAGTAATGTCTGAGAATATTAGAGCATTCTTATAAATGCCCAATATTTTATTTAGAAAAAACTACAAAATCTTACCCAGAATGCAATATGCCCTATAGGGTGATGTGAAAATGTGTCAAAAAGATCGCGGTTTTCGTCACAAAATTTTCGGCTAGTCTCTGTTAGTAATGTCTGAAAATATTAGAGCATTCTTATAAATGCCCAATATTTTATTTAGAAAAAACTACAAAATCCTACCCAGAATGCAATATGCCCTATAGGGTGATGTGAAAATGTGTCAAAAAGATCGGGGTTTTCGTCACAAAATTTTCGCCTAGTCCCTGTTAGTAATGTCTGAGAATATTAGAGCATTCTTATAAATGCCCAATATTTTATTTAGAAAAAACTACAAAATCTTACCCAGAATGCAATATGCCCTATAGGGTGATGTGAAAATGTGTCAAAAAGATCGCGGTTTTCGTCACAAAATTTTCGGCTAGTCTCTGTTAGTAATGTCTGAGAATATTAGAGCATTCTGATAAATGCCCAATATTTTATTTAGAAAAAACTACAAAATCCTACCCAGAATGCAATATGCCCTATATGGTGATGTCAAAATGTGTCAAAAATATCGTGGTTTTCGGCACAAAATTTCCGCCTAGTCCCTGTTAGTAATGTTTGAGAATATTAGAGCATTCTGATAAATGCCCAATATTTTATTTAGAAAAAACTACAAAATCCAACCCAGAATGCAATATGCCCTATAGGGTGATGTGAAAATGTGTCAAAAAGATCGGGGTTTTCGACAGAACATTTTCGGCTAGTCCCTGTTAGTAATGTCTGAGAATATTAGAGCAATCTGATAAATGCGCAAGATTTTATTAAGAAAAAACTACAAAATCCTACCCAGAATGCAATATGCCCTATAGGGTGATGTAAAAATGTGTCAAAAATATCGGGGTTTTCGGCACAAAATTTCCGTCTAGTCCCTGTTAGTAATGTCTGAGAATATTAGAGCATTCTGATAAATGCCCAATATTTTATTTAGAAAAAACTACAAAATCCTACCCAGAATGCAATATGCCCTATAGGGTGATGTGAAAATGTGTCAAAAAGATCGGGATTTTCGTCACAAAATTTTCGCCTAGTCCCTGTTAGTAATGTCTGAGAATATAAGAGCATTCTTATAAATGCCCAATATTTTATTTAGAAAAAACTACAAAATCCTACCCAGAATGCAATATGCCCTATAGGGTGATGTGAAAATGTGTCAAAAAGATCGGGGTTTTCGGCACAAAATTTTCGCCTAGTCCCTGTTAGTAATGTCTGAGAATATTAGAGCATTCTTATAAATGCCCAATATTTTATTTAGAAAAAACTACAAAATCTTACCCAGAATGCAATATGCCCTATAGGGTGATGTGAAAATGTGTCAAAAAGATCGCGGTTTTCGTCACAAAATTTTCGGCTAGTCTCTGTTAGTAATGTCTGAGAATATTAGAGCATTCTGATAAATGCCCAATATTTTATTTAGAAAAAACTACAAAATCCTACCCAGAATGCAATATGCCCTATATGGTGATGTCAAAATGTGTCAAAAATATCGTGGTTTTCGGCACAAAATTTCCGCCTAGTCCCTGTTAGTAATGTCTGAGAATATTAGAGCATTCTGATAAATGCCCAATATTTTATTTAGAAAAAACTACAAAATCCTACCCAGAATGCAATATGCCCTATAGGGTGATGTGAAAATGTGTCAAAAAGATCGGGGTTTTCGTCACAAAATTTTCGGCTAGTCTCTGTTAGTAATGTCTGAGAATATTAGAGCATTCTGATAAATGCCCAATATTTTATTTAGAAAAAACTACAAAATCCTACCCAGAATGCAATATGCTCTATAGGGTGATGTAAAAATGTGTCAAAAACATCGCGATTTTCGGCACAAAATTTCCTCCTAGTCCCTTTTAGTAATGTCTGAGAATATTAGAGTATTCTGATAAATACCCAAGATTTTATTTAGAAAAAACTACAAAATCCTACCCAGAATGCAATATGCCCTATAGGGTGATGTGAAAATGTGTCAAAAAGATCGGGGTTGTCGTCACAAAATTTTCGGCTAGTCCCTGTTAGTAATGTTTGAGAATATTAGACCATTCTGATAAATGCCCGAGAATTTATTTAGAAAAAACTACAAAATCCTACCCAGAATGCAATATGCCCTATAGGGTGATGTGAAAATGTGTCAAAAAGATCGAGGTTTTCGTCACAAAATTTTCGGCTAGTCCCTGTTAGTAATGTCTGAGAATATTAGAGTATTCTGATAAGTGCGCAAGATTTTATTAAGAAAAAACTACAAAATCCTACCCAGAATGCAATATGCCCTATAGGGTGATGTGAAAATGTGTCAAAAAGATCGGGGTTTTCGGCACAAAATTTTCGCCTAGTCCCTGTTAGTAATGTCTGAGAATATTAGACCATTCTGATAAATGCCCGAGATTTTATTTAGAAAAAACTACAAAATCCTACCCAGAATGCAATATGCCCTATAGGGTGATGTCAAAATGTGTCAAAAAGATCGAGGTTTTCGTCACAAAATTTTCGGCTAGTCCCTGTTAGTAATGTCTGAGAATATTAGAGTATTCTGATAAATGCGCAAGATTTTATTAAGAAAAAACTACAAAATCCTACCCAGAATGCAATATGCCCTATAGGGTGATGTGAAAATGTGTCAAAAAGATCGGGGTTTTTGTCACAAAATTTTCGCCTAGTCCCTGTTAGTAATGTCTGAGAATATTAGAGCATTCTGATAAATGCCCAAGATTTTTTTTAGAAAAAACTACAAAATCCTACCCAGAATGCAATATGCCCTATAGGGTGATGTGAAAATGTGTCAAAAAGATCGGGGTTTTTGTCACAAAATTTTCGCCTAGTCCCTGTTAGTAATGTCTGAGAATATTAGAACATTATGATAAATGCCCAAGATTTTATTTAGAAAAAACTACAAAATCCTACCCAGAATGCAATATGCCCTATAGGGTGATGTGAAAATGTGTCAAAAAGATCGGGGTTGTCGTCACAACATTTTCGGCTAGTCCCTGTTAGTAATGTCTGAGAATATTAGAGCATTCTGATAAATGCCCGAGATTTAATTTACTCACCAAATCATTCTGTTTAAACTCCTCAATTAGCACAAACCATAGCTTACTAACACATAAGAACACTTTGATTCAATTTCCAAGCGATTTTTACGGTAAGAAAGCTCATTTTGAACAAGAAATGCCAAACAAACCGTTGGCAGAACCGTACGTTGGCGCTAAAAACTGAATTTTAAACCGAAACTGTAATGTTTTAAATGGGTTACCTGTGTGACATGCGCAAGTATGCCATGTGCTTTACTTAATTAAACCAGTTGAGCATACGCCATCATAGTGTGTAGTTATCAATACATGACAAATTGGCGACGAGGATGGGATAACCAGGATTTTTTACAGTAGAAAAACACATCCTGATCTCTAAACATGCCAGACGAAGTAACAAGAGTCCCAAATATCGGCAGAGTACAAAAGTTTGTGATTGGAACGGATTTTAAAGCGTACGCTGAACAACTCGACTTTTTCTTCGTTGCGAATGGGTTGTCGGATGCCAAGCAAAAGAAAGCAGTCCTACTAACCAACCTTCCAACGGAAACTTACCAGCTAGCGAAATACCTAGTTGCCCCGAGTCTTTTGAAAGAGGACGGCGTCACGTACCAGATAATCGTTGAGAGGCTTCAACAACAACTCAAACCGCAAAAATCACCACTCGTAGCCAGGAATGAATTCGATAATCGATCGAGAAGCGGCATATTGTAAACCATGGACTGGACTACAGACTGGACTGGACTGGACTGGACTGGACCCGAAAAACACGGACTTGTAAAACACGGACTAGTAAAACACGGACTTGTAAAACACGGACTCAGTCCGCGTTTTAATAAAAACACGTGTTTTAATAAAAAACGTGCTTTTCAATATTTAAACGTAGAATAAATGTAAAAAACAATGTTTTTTTTATTTCATTTAATGATAATCAGGAAAAAAAAAACTCTACGTAACTAATAGATAAACATGCTAATTATCCCATGAATTCACTTCTACAGTACCGCCCGCGAGTAAAGTACCATCCACTCGCGAGTACGAGTACTCGTTTTTGCTCGCTACTCGCGATTCACTCGTACTTAATGAGGCTCGTTAATCGCTACACTCGTTACCGCCACTCGCGAGTGAGAAAACTTTTTACAAAATAATTATATGTTCCGTGCATGAATTTTCTAAAACTGTTTGGAAAGTATGGGTGATTGTTTAGAATAATTAAAATTACTTTTGGGGTCAACATTTCAGTTTGCAAATTACAGTATGTCTGATCGACGATCGAAAAGTTAAAGCTGTCGTAGTGAATGCACGTGTATATTTTCAGTCAAAATATATAATGTAACATAATATTCACTTAGATAGTCCAGGAACAATTTTTGAAATTTCTTTAACACTTTTGTTTACCTACTGTTGCTGTAACGCGTTATAAATACATGTAGAACACTTTGTTTAACCGTTTAAACTGCATGCCGAACCCGTTAAAAGCGGCCATTAAGATCCATTAAAACTGATAACTACTTTATTTCTGTATTTAGTTTGAGAACGAAAAGAGCAACCTCGTCCCCAGGGCCTTCTCGGCCGACTCCAATTCAAGATGGCGGTCGTCGGGGAGAAGACCCTGGTGTTGGCTGGAATAAGACGATTTTTGATTGGCCATTGGAAATGACGTCATAGTGTTTCTTAAAAGCTTTTTTATTGGATTAGCGTTAACAATGATAGCAAAATGGAGCAAAATGGAGTAACAAGGTATAAACGTAGTAGTTTAATATTTATAGTTTTCGGTTTTTTTAACGCTGTTGAACGATTGTTGAATAGTAACTGAAAGAAACTTTTTGCGGTTTATATGATAACTTATGTTCAAATGACTTTATTTGTGGAAATATATAAGCTTAGCTAGCTTAGATTCAAAAAAAAAACTATCAAACGGAAAGACACGAGCAACTGCATTCTAGCAAAATGATATATTTTATACGGTCAGTTCGATCTGAGCCAGTACATACTTTATTTATTGTACAGTTTGTACACATTCTGAGACTGTGATCAAAAAATGAATATTCATTTGTTGTTGATTGAATGCTTTCGGACTCTTGCTTTCATGGGATTTAATAGATTAACCTCCACTGAATACATTTTTGTAAATAAGTTGAGACATTTATACTTTAATTTAACTCAATAATTGAATTGAACGTTTTATAAGTGTAGATTAGTATAGTAATTTTATATCTTGGGGTATGGAAAATGTCATAAATGTTACATTAACATAATATATTTTAAAATGCACTGTGAAATACAATCTGTATGTTACTTAAACATTTGACATTTTCCATACCCCACGACATAAGAACATAGCAGTTAGCAAAAGCATATACTGTCAAGTTGCAAATTAATTTGTCATTAATCGTTATGTTTACAACTATAGTGAGGGTTCTGAAAGGGGAGGGGATCCGAATCCCATTTTCCAGTTTATATTTGGACCAAATCCCAGTTAAAAATCACATAATCCCATCAGTTTTGGTCAAGTTTTCAATCCCATTCCCATTTTCTATTGTTCTTTTATTTGTAAATCCCAGTCCCAGTGCATCCAATCCCATTTTCCCAGTCAAAAATAAGGCCAATCCCAGCTCCCATTTTACCCCTTCAGGACCCTCTATAGTGCTGAAAGATGTGAATGCAATCACCACTATTTGTGAATCAGTATAAAATCAAAAATTATAAAAAACACCTAATTGGAAGAATATTTTTATACAGAGAAAGAACATTGTGATTAATTTAGTGAGAAATGAATTCATTTCATTACTGAGACAAAAGATAAAGTTCAGCTGGAGTGATCTCCTTTTGCCTTTCAATGAATTATTTTAATTTCCCACTAAATCACAAATGTACCTGTTCTGTACAATAATATCATTAGGGCGAACCGTTTTGGTATATAAGCCCATTAGCATGAACATTGTTTCATTATTGCCATTGACTATCCCAAAATACCCGAACCTATTTTGCCAAACTTGAGAAAATTAAGTCAGGTTTTACACATATGTATAATTTTAGTGTTTTGGCTATATATAGTTCAAACTATTATTATTAATTTTTATGCTTATGTTTTAATAGCTATAACATACTCATAGCAATTTATTAGCGTGATTACCAAACTAACATTTTGATAATAAACAATATACAACTAATGATGTATTTGTATTTGGTTTTTTTTACTTTAAATATAACAGCAGTCCACTTTAAATTTGTTAAACATTTTCCAGTGTTATTCTGCAATATTACAGGATGCAGACACCCTGTTATGTCGTAGTAAATTTATTGATGCCTGTATTAAATCAATATCTGGTAAATGAAAACATAAAATGAAACACCCTGGTGTCAATTAAAAATCAACAAGATATGTTTATTTAATAGATGTAACCCTAAAATAATGAAAACACAGCTTACTACGTACAATTGCAATCCAAGCAGATGAGTGTCCCACAATTATCTAAACATTATAATATTATCCTTTGTTAAAAGTGGACAACCAAGCTTAGTATTAAGCCAATTACCCTCATATATTGCCAGCCATTTAATTTTTTTTATACTGACTTTGATTTTCTTTTGCAGTCACTAAAGTGCATGCACTCAGCTTAATAATGAGGTTTTTATTGTTTACTTTAAATAATAATTGAAAATAAATGTCAATTGAAACAGAAACTTGTACACATTAAAGCTGTCCATTGAAATATATCAGTTTTTAATAGTGATATATAGTTAAATAAGTTTAGCCTTAGATATGATAATTAAAATAAATACAAACGCTAAGTTAGTACAGCGTTTCGACATCGAAAGTCGCTGTCGAAACGTTGTACTAACTTAGCGTTTGTATTTATTTTAATTATATATAGTTAAACATGTACTATACAGTCAGTAAAGATATAAAGATAAAAGATTCAACTATTATCTGTTCCACATACTTTGAATATAACACCCATGGCAACTTCAGCATGTGTTTCTTTCCATATAGGGAATGTTCGACATAGCTGCTCAGCACTGCACAAGAAATATACTCACATTCATCAACAATTGACTCTATTAGCTTCAAAGTAAATCCTGTGCTAGACTGTCAATAGAACCAAATCTTCTCTGATTCGAACTATTCCAATGGCTAAATAAACACAAGCATCAGATTGCCATGTGATATTACAACAAGATTTTCGTAAGTATAAACGCCAAATTCACTTGAGGTTATTATCTTTTGGTTCTAAATAATTTAAGAGGATAAATGCACCGATTAACTCCATAACTTTCAATAGCCGGCAGCCATATTGTTTTTAATTTTCAAAGGACTAACGCATGCGCAGCTTTATTTGGCAGCCATTTTGTTTAGTAAACACGTGATCAAAATCTCCACAGATCGTGGAGATTTTGGTCACGTGATTCCAGCCTACACCAGGGTCTTCTCCCCGACGACCGCCATCTTGAATTGGAGTCGGCCGAGAAGGCCCTGGGGACGAGGTTGCGAAAAGAGCTACAACAATCCAGATCTATTAATGGTTTTATCATTCCTTATGGCAATACGTTATATAAATGCTCAGGTTTCAAAAGCTAAAAAGTATAACTCCAACTTCAGAATGGATTTCTGTCATGATCTCTGCAGCATAATCCCGAGTTTTTAATCGGCTAACTGTTATTCTGAATTTCAATATTCGCATTACACAACGTATTTAATTTTTCAGACGACAAATTTGCATGTAATCATAATCTTGAGCCATGCTTAGAAGCATTTTACACTTACATTGATAATAGAAAGAAAGGCTTTACCTCACAGATGAAAACAACAAAAACATCTAAATGCACAACGCATTTTTCTTCTTTCATCACATATGTGCAGACATTTCTTTCTATACATTATATAGAAGTGAATTCATGGGATAATTAGCATGTTTATCTATTAGTTACGTAGAGTTTTTTTTTTCCCTGAGACTGATGTCAATTACTATCGTTATACTGTTTGTTAGGATTGTATGTCACTGATTATCATTAAATGAAATAAAAAAAACATTGTTTTTTACATTTATTCTACGTTTAATATTGAAAAGCACATTTTTCTATTAAAACACGTGTTTTTATTAAAACGCGGACTGAGTCCGTGTTTTACAAGTCCGTGTTTTACTAGTCCGTGTTTTACAAGTCCGTGTTTTTCGGGTCCAGTCCAGTCCAGTCCAGTCTGTAGTCCAGTCCGTGGTTTACAATATGCCTCGAGAAACCCTGGAGAAACGGTGAGCAACTGAATGTCAATTTAACGAGGCGATGCGTTCGGAACTGTTGAGAGACCGATTAGTCTCTGGTGTAAGTGATAGAAGAATGATGGCGGAACTGTTGAAAATGAAGCTCGGAGAACTGACTTTTGACACCGCCATAGCCAAATGCATCGCTATCGAACGATCATATAAGGATGTTGAAATCATGCAGGGAGGGAGAGAAGTAGTTAAAGAAGTAATTACTGTTCATAAAGTTAATAAGTCTAAGCCAGCTCGACATCCAAAAAGTAAAACGGAAAGCAAACCTGCCGATGAAAAAAGTTACCGTTGCCTAGGCAACCATGAGCAAAAGTCTTGTCCTTTTAAGAAAGAAGAGTGTCATCACTGCAAAAGGAAGGGGCATATTAAACGGGCTTTTAAAAAAAGGCTTAAAGGAACACAGGGACCCCAACCCCACGTTGACATGGTAGATAAGGCTAGTTATAATGAATATGATGAATATATATACAGTTTGGAAGTAAATAAAGTGGGAGGGACAGAAAACATAATCTGGGTTACCCCCACCGTAGAGGGACATCCACTTAAAATGGAACTTGACACCGGGTCGGCTGTATCAGTCATTCCCTATAAGCTATACAAGGAACTGTTTGGCCATGTTAAATTACAAAGTAGTCCCACCATACTCAAAACCTATACTGGGGAAAAGATCACTCCCAAGGGAAAGATTCAGTGCAAGGTCAGCTTAAAGGGCAGACAGCATGTTTAGTACTACAAGTTGTTGAGACACCCGGGCCGGCATTATTTGGTCGAAATTGGCTTTCAGTAATTAAGCTGGACTGGGGTGAAATAAAAACCCTGAACTTGACCTCTGTTAAAAGTGTGAATGCCCCGGGGAGGGTAAGCCAACTCCTAGAGCAATACAAGTCTGTATTTGAGGATGACCTAGGCACGCTGAAGGGACACCAAGCAGATCTTAAAGTCAAAGTAGACTGCCATCCACGTTTCTTTAAGCCACGCCAAGTGCCATATGCGCTGCGCCCCAAAGTTGAAGCTGAACTCATTCGCCTTGAAAAAGAAGGTATCATAAGCCCTGTTGAACACAGTGACTGGGCTACACCAATTGTGCCAATAGTTAAACCCAATGGATCAATACGCATATGTGGAGATTTTAAAGTGTCTGTCAACCCAGTATTGATCGCTGAACAGTATCCTCTGCCACGCATAGAGGATATTTTTGCTAATTTGGCGGGAGGGAAGCATTTCAGTAAATTAGACCTACGTCAAGCTTATCATCAGATGGAAGTCACAGAAGAGTCAAAAAAGTATTTAGCCATTAATACACACAAAGGTCTTTTCCAGTACAACCGACTAGTCTTCGGGGTAACCTCAAGCCCAGCCATATGGCAACGTGCTATGGATCAGCTGTTACAGGGTATACCCGGAACTCAGTGCATCCTGGATGATATGCTCATCACCGGAACAACTGACGAAGAGCATCTAGCAAACCTGGAGAAAGTCCTGAAGCGACTACAAGAGGCAGGTCTGAAAGCAAACCGAGAGAAATGTAAATTCTTCAAAGATAAAGTACAGTTCTGTGGTCACGAGATCGACAGTCAAGGCCTACACAAGACACAAGATAAGATTGAGGCCGTAGTGAATGCACCCAGACCAGAGAACGTGTCACAGGTCCGTTCTTTCCTTGGCCTGGTAAACTACTATAACCGTTTCTTGCCCAACGCAGCTACGATGCTTCACCCGCTACACCGACTACTTGAAAAGGGTGCTCAGTGGAGATGGACTGAACAGTGTGAACAAGCTTTTAATGAAGCTAAGCGTTTGATCACATCTGACCTGGTTCTAACTCACTATGACCCAACACTACCAGTCAAACTTGCATGCGATGCCTCCCCTACAGGCATCGGAGCAGTGCTGTCACTGAGCCTTTGCATCACGATCTCTCACACAAACTGAACGCAAATACGCACAGATTGATAGGGAAGCTGTATCAATTGTGTGGGGAGTCAAGAAGTTCCATGTCTACTTGTACGGATGACGCTTCACACTCATCACAGACCACAAACCTCTTACAGCCATTTTCCACCCAGAGAAAGGTGTGCCTGCAATGACCGCAGCAAGACTTCAACGATACGCATTGTTCCTAGCCGGTTTCGAGTATGACATTGAATACAAGAACACTAAGGAACATTGTAACGCTGATGGGCTGTCTCGACTACCCTTGCAGCAAGATGAAAAGGAGGAAACAGCCTTTGACTCAGCAGACGTATTTCACACAACACAGTTTGATCCTCTACCAGTATCTAGTCAGGCGGTTGCTAAGGAGACACGATGCGACCCTGTATTGTCAAGAGTCTATGAGTCGATCATGAAGGGGTGGTCAACACGCTTCGAGGGAGACAAGCCTTATTATCAACGTCGCAGTGAACTTACAGTCCACCAAGGCTGTATTTTGTGGGGGGGAAGAGTTTGTAATTCCCCATAAGTTACAAGAGAAAATCTAAGAAGAACTACACGACAGCCACTTAGGAATAGTAAAGATGAAAGCTTTAGCGAGAAGCTATGTCTGGTGGCCTAATATTAACCTACAGTTAGAGACGGTAGCCAAGTACTGGTTGCCAACAGAATCAGAAAATGCAAAGCAAGGTACCATTGCACCCATGGGAGTGGGCCACATTTCCATGGCAACGCATACATATCGACTATGCAGGGCCATTTAAAGATTCATTGTTCATCGTGGTTGTAGACGCACATAGCAAATGGCTAGAAATCATTCCTATGAAGTCAACTACCTCTGCCAAGACCATCGAAGTCCTCAGAAATCTGTTTGCAAGATATGGAATTCCAGAACAACTTGTTAGTGACAACGGGCCGCAGTTTGTCTCTGGTGAATTCCAGACCTTCATGAAGTCAAATGGTGTACGGCACATAACCTCAGCACCGTACCATCCTGCGACAAACGGTCTGGCTGAACGATCAGTGCAAACATTCAAACAAGCTTTGAAAGCTAAGCTATGAAGGGAAGCCCTTCATTACTGACAGAGAAACTTGCAAAGTTTCTGATTGCTTATAGGAACACTCCTCATACCACAACCGGAGAGAGTCCAGCCCAGCTGATGCTATCACGGCCATTACGGACAAGACTAGACCTAGTAAAGCCAAACTTGAACCGGAAAATGAGCATGATGAACAACGAGCAGAGCATGATGTCAACTAGTGTGGGGGGCGCAGTGGCGTGGCAGTTTGAGGTGGGTGATGCGGTTATGACGAGAGATTACAGAGGAGACCTAAAGTGGCGTGAAGGTATAGTCATCGATAGAATTGGCAAATTGATGTATAAAGTTCAAGTAATGCCAAATGGTGTAACTTGGCGCCGGCACGTTGACCAGGTAGTACCAACAAAAGTTCAACCAATGTTTCCACAAGTTGAGTCTTCAGAAGTATCACTACCATCAGGAATGGAAACAGTACCCCTGATACTTCCACCAGTGTCAGAATCTACAGAGACCTCTTCTACAGTAAAGACAGCAGAGAAGAATTCCCAAGCAGAGACAGCGGTGGCTATTCCACCTGCAGCTACAGTAAAGACAGCCGAGAAGAATTTCCAAGCAGAGACAGCAGCTACTCCACCTGCAGCTACTGTGTGGACGTCGTTACCCAGTCAGAATGCGAAAAGCACCAAAAAGACTTGAACGTTAAACTGTTGTTATGAACACTGTATTTACATTAACACTGTTATTGTTATTATTGTTGTTGTAACCCAATATAGCTATTGACTTTAGGAATTAGGAATGGTAACTAGTTATCAGATCCCTCTTGGTCGATAATTCTCGACAAAGAAAGCCCAATATAGAAAGAAAGTCCGAAATCCCGGTGTGTTGCTTGCGGAGGAGGCTAAATACAACCTTGGATAAGGAAAGTGAAGAGTAAAAACGATTTAGTAAATTCGATCTACCATGTTGATGTAAAATATCGATGTAGTAATTTATAATAAGTAGACATGCACCTAGCCTTAGGAACGTTTATAGCAGAGAAGGCTAACATACAGCCGGCATGTAATTAATTTAATTACATGTAATTATTACTTATAAGGGAGTCAATTTTACTCTCATACATTTTACTCCGCTTTGAAGATTAAATTTAACTCCAGTACTAGAGTGAATTCAACTCAAAAGAACCAAGTATTATCAGTTTTCCATTCTCATTATTACATTTTCCCACTTCCCACTACACTCAATAACTCATGCAATATTCAAAGTACAAAGATTCTGTGAGCAGTTTCTTGTTTGTGTGAATATCAGCTTCCATAAAATGTAAATTTTGTGTCATTTTGAAACATAATAATGGATGACGTCAAACTGTTGCTTTTTGGCCTTACAGGTGTAGGGCGGGGCCAATTGCAAAATAGAGTTCATATCCTTTATCGGTATAACAACACCATTCAGTCAATACCTCGATGACTGATTTAAGGGCCATATTGAATAAAATATCCCAAACATTTTATTTTTGGTTTATTGTGTATTATTTTGAACAAAATGACTCAAATGACTCTTTTGATTTGGTTGTAGCAAAGGTTTGAATTTTATCGGTTTTTCTACAAATCTTCTAATAAGTGATTTAAAACAGTTATCCTTAGAGAGTCAGTAGTATGAAATAAAAAAAAACAATTATTATCAGTTTCCATTCTCATTATTATATTACATTTCCCACTGTCCATTACACTAAATTCTCAATAACTCATGCTATATTCAAAGTACAAAGATTCTGATAGCAGTTTCTTGTTTGTGTGAATATCAGCTTTCATTAAATGTAAATTTTGTGTCATTTTGAAACATAATAATGGATGACGTCAAACTGCTTTTTTGGCCTTACAGGTGTAGGGCGGGGCCAATTGCAAAATAGAGTTCATATCATGTATCGGTATAACAGCACTATTCACTAAATACTAAATATAACTAGCTAGCTTTGATCAATTTCAGCAAAAACATATTCATTTATTTACCTATATAAGTTATATAGAATTTAATAAAATTTTAAAAAAAATTATGGCAAATCCATTTTTTCGTGCAGTGATATTTACCCGTTATTTGCCCATGGGGTAAATATAGGTCAAACATTTGTTATATATTTGCCCATAGTTTACACACATGTACCCTTGGGGGGATATATGTCCACCATATTTCCCCAGTGGGTAAATGTTAGTAATCTATGGGCAAATATGTAACACATTTACCCATGTGTTCAAATGCATGGCAAAGGCATGGTAAATTCGTTGCAAATTTACCCTAACCTTTGCCTGCGTTGGCAAATGTATGGACAAATATATATAGTGCATGATATTTGCCCAACATTTGCCAGCTGGACACATGCTGACTAAATCCAAAATTTCGTCCAGTGATACTCTATGTGCCGGACCAAAGAAGAAATGCATTAATTCGACTTTCCTTTACCAGCGAAATCGTACATGTTCCCTTGTCGATCTTACATTTAGAAAATGGCGCCAAATACCGGTACAACTAAGCATTACGGCGGTGGAGAAATAAAGAAGGCTATGGTGTACGTTTCCACGGTCTTTGGAATCGTCGGTCCAGTACTTAATAAATCAGTATACTTCAAGATAAAAGCAAAAGCGCCAGATGAAGCAGGTAAACTTTATAAAACCTTTCCGACCTTGGTCGCCGGAGCGACCGTGTAAGTTAGTCAGTTAAAAAACTATTAATAAGCTTTATCAATGCAGAAAATATTGAAAGATTATCACTATTATGTGTTCAAGCGGTGTATGTTTTGCAAGATCGAAGAAATACAATCTTAATTTTTGTATATCTGCATTGACTACTAATAATAATATTACTACTAAATAACAAAAATCTACTTGCTTATAAATACATATATAATAAATATATTACTATATTGAAGGCTTCTTTTCTTTCTATCTATTTCAAATTCTGACTGCTTTTAAGGTGACTCGCCCGAAAGCAGAGTAGTAGAAGTTACTAGGTGTCTCGCCCGTAAATCTGCTCTCGGAATTATTTCTACTTGCTTATAAATACATAATAAATAATACTATTGAATTGGTAACGCACAAAAAGTCGCAGATTCGTTAATTACATACAGAAGAATTGTAAATAAGTAATCACGTTCAGTGTTGTTGAAAAATAACAACTATACACAACTAGTTAAATAACTGATTCACGAATGTATTTAAGAGAAGATTTCTGTAAATACCATGCAAACGCGGCAACACTCAAAAAATCGATTTTGCTCATATTTTAACCATAGGTAGCCCTTAACATGAAACAAATCATGATGCCTTTAGTTAAGAAAAATATTGCATATTTTACGAGAAAATCGCAAAAAACGAAATTTCGTCAAATCGCTGCTCCGAGACGCTAATTTTTATGTCAACTTTGACGGCCCCGTATGGCAAAATTAATTACTTTAATGACTCCAAACTTTCATAATATTGTTTAATGGTATCTTAACATTAAACTCAAGCTTTTATAGAAATATTGAGTTACTTAAAGATATTATTTTATTTATTTTTCTATGTCATACTTTTCGCCTTAGAAAAAGTAGGGTAAAAACAAAAAACTATTTTACTATGTGCAGCACAAAATTTGTCAATAATACTCTGGTTTCTAAATGTTAAGGTATTGAATATATAACTGTGAAAAATTCAGCTTGGGTAAACGTAATTGAGCGAAGTTATTGAGCTGCGAACTTTCGCAAAATCTTGCTTATTATGCATATTCTACTGTCGGCTAACACATTCAATCTGCCAAGTCGCGGACGTGATTTGCATAAATAATCACATTTTCTTTCTTTTTAGCAGCAAAATGCTATCAAATAAAATCAGTACAACCCAAGCAATGTTTACCTTTTATTTAGTTTTAAAAATATTGCATGTTTTACGAGAAAAGTCTCGAAAAACAACATTTCGTCAAATCGCTGCTTCGATCGAGACGCTAATTTTTCTGTCAACTTTGACGGCCTCGTATGACAAAATTAACTACTTTACTGATTCCAAAACTTCTTAATATTGTTTATTGACATCTTAAGTTTAAAGTCAGGAATTTACAAAAATATTTAGTTAATTGAAGATATTATTTAATTTATTTTTCTATGTGAAATGTTTTGCCTTGTTAAAAGTAGGGCAAAAACAAAAAAATATTTTACTATGTGCTACTCAAACTTTCTCAATAAAAATCAGTATTTGGAAAGATAAGGTATTAAATATATAACTGTGAAAAATTCAGTTTGGATAAATGTAAATTAGCGAAGTTATTAAGCTCCGAACTTTCGCAGGAAAAAAATGGAGAGCGTGATTGTTTATGTAAATGTTCTCGACTTGATTGACTGATAGGTTAGCCGACAGTAGACAGGTAGACGGTATCCAGTAGACTATGCAGCGAAAGCAAACTTTTGCAAAAGTTCCCAGCTCAATAACTTCGCTCAATAACATTTACCCAAACTGAATTTTTCACAGTTATATATTTAATACCTCAACATTCTGAATATGGATTTATATTGAAAAATTGTGAGTAGCACATAGTAAAATATTTTTTTGTTTTTGCCCCACTTTTAACAAGGCAAAACATTTCACATAGAAAAATAAATTAAATAATATCTTCAATTAACTAAATATTTTTGGAAATTCTTGACTTTAAACTTAAGATGTCAATAAACAATATTAAGAAGTTTTGGAATCAGTAAAGTAGTTAATTTTGTCATACGAGGCCGTCAAAGTTGACAGAAAAATTAGCGTCTCGATCGAAGCAGCGATTTGACGAAATGTTGTTTTTCGAGACTTTTCTCGTAAAACATGCAATATTTTTTTAAACTAAATAAAAGGTAAACATTGCTTGGGTTGTACTGATTTTATTTGATAGCATTTTGCTGCTAAAAAGAAAGAAAATGTGATTATTTATGCAAATCACGTCCGCGACTTGGCAAATTGAATGTGTTAGCCGACAGTAGAATATGCATAATAAGCAGGATTTTGCGAATGTTCGCAGCTCAATAACTTCGCTCAATTACGTTTACCCAAGCTGAATTTTTCACAGTTATATATTCAATACCTTAACATTCAGAAACCAGAGTATTATTGACAAATTTTGTGCTGCACATAGTAAAATAGTTTTTTGTTTTTACCCTACTTTTTCTAAGGCGAAAAGTATGACATAGAAAAATAAATAAAATAATATCTTTAAGTAACTCAATATATCTATAAAAGCTTGAGTTTAATGTTAAGATACCATTAAACAATATTATGAAAGTTTGGAGTCATTAAAGTAATTAATTTTGCCATACGGGGCCGTCAAAGTTGACATAAAAATTAGCGTCTCGGAGCAGCGATTTGACGAAATTTCGTTTTTTGCGATTTTCTCGTAAAATATGCAATATTTTTCTTAACTAAAGGCATCATGATTTGTTTCATGTTAAGGGCTACCTATGGTTAAAATATGAGCAAAATCGATTTTTTGAGTGTTGCCGCGTTTGCATGGTATTTACAGAAATCTTCTCTTAAACTGATAAATCAGTCACATTTTAAAACGTTATTATAATTTGCTCAAGTTTATATATTTAGGATAAACATATGCCGATGACAGGAGTATTTAGTCATCACTTGCATTAATGATTTAATCTTCACACCATAGACACACGTTTTTAAAGGGATTTAAGGACTCCTGCTTAGAATTTTTCTCTTGGCCTAAGCTTGTCGTGGTATCGACAGGAGCCTAGCTAATTTACCAGATCCCGATGAAGCTTTTTCAATAAAACCTCTAATTTTGAAAGAAACCGTCCAAAAGGGGGAAATGCCCGAATAAACACAAATTGGGAACAACTCTAATACAAATAGGCAGTCTAAGACTGCATGAGGCTACTGCTTGAAACAGATAATATATAAACTGAACAATGTGCAAAAATAATGTTCGATCTGAAGAAGAGATAGAAATGAATCGGCAGGAAGTCTAAGTGGCTGTTTATATGAAGGCGAGTTGTCCCTGCTAAGCGGGATAACTCTATTGTTTTGAGTCCACTGGGCATGGAATACAAAACAAAAGAGTTATCCCGGCTAGCAGGGACAACTCGCTTTCATATAAACAGCCCCTTAGAGAACAAAATGTATTTGTGCAGTCGCGTCCAAATTTGCAGAACAATAATAAAACTGCCAGTTGTCGAAGCTTATTTATTGTAGAGCAGAGCAGAGCAATATTCCCGGTAATATATAGAGGATATTACACGGTGGCGCGAAGATATGAATTTTATTTTCGAGTGGTGAAAACAATATTTTACGAGTGAGCGCAGCGAACGAGTAAAATGTTGTTTTTACCACGAGAAAATAAAATTCATTTCTTCAAGCCACCGTGTAATATTCTTTTTATTATATGGACAAAGTAAAGCAAACAAATTAAGAATAAATGTTGAATTTTAATTCAATGTAAAGAAACACGACAAGCTTAGGCCAAGAGAAAAATTCTAAGCAGGAGTCCTTAAATCCCTTTAAAAACGTGTGTCTATGGTGTGAAGATTAAATCATTAATGCAAGTGATGACTAAATACTCCTGTCAACGGCACATGTTTTTCCTAAATATATAAACTTGAGCAAAGTATAATAACGTTTTACAATGTGACTGATTTATCAGTTTAAATACATTCGTGAATCAGTTATTTAACTAGTTATGTATAGTTGTTATTTTTCAACAACACTGTACTTGATTACTTAAATATATACTTATTTACAATTCTTCGGTATGTAATTAACGAATCTGCGACTTTTTGTGCGTTACCAATTCAATAGTATTATTTATTATGTATCTATAAGCAAGTAGAAATAATTCTGAGAGCAGATTTACGGGCGAGACACCTAGTAACTTCTACTACTCTGCTTTCGGGCGCGTCACCTTAAAAGCAGTCAGAATTTGAAATAGATAGAAAGAAAAGAAGCCTTCAATAGAATTATTTATTATGTATTTATAAGCAAGTAGAAATAATTCTGAGAGCAGATTTACGGGCGAGACACCTAGTAACTTCTACTACTCTGCTTTCGGGCGCGTCACCTTAAAAGCAGTCAGAATTTGAAATAGATAGAAAGAAAAGAAGCCTTCAATAGTAATATATTTATTATATATGTATTTATAAGCAAGTAGATATATGTTATTTAGTAGTAATATTATTATTAGTAGTCAGTGCAGATATACAAAAATTAAGATTGTATTTCTTCGATCTTGCAAAACATACACCGCTTGAACACATAATAGTAATAATCTTTCAATATTTTCTGCATTGATAAAGCTTATTAATAGATTTTTAACTGACTAACTTACCCGGTCGCTCCGGCGACCAAGGTCGGAAAGGTATAATAAAGTTTACCTGCTTCATCTGGCGCTTTTGCTTTTATCTTGAAGTATATTTATTTAGTACTGGACTGACGATTCCAAAGACCGTGGAAACGTACACCATAGCCTTGTTTATTTCTCCACCGGCATTAAATGGCGCCATTTTCTAAATCAGGTTATAAGCTCGACAAGGGAACACGTACGATTTCGCTAGTAAACCGTTCTCGGAAAGTCGAATTAACGCATTTCGTCTTTGGCCAGCCACATAACTTAACTGTTAACGCGAACCAACGTTTTTCAGAGCTCAGACAACTAGAAAGAACTCTTCGTAACATCGTGTACTTAATAGCTCAGGATGAACTATTTAGTGACCTTTGAATAACGCGCGGGATACCGTCGATATTAATACTAAACTTTGACTATATGATAGCAGTTGACAGGACGTTAAACATGACCGATGTTTTTTTATAAATGGAAACCAGCGAGAAAACTAGTATAGTCTAAGTCGATGTTTGATATATACGATAGGTAATATAATGAAATTTGTAACACCGTAAAATATTACTAAAAAATTCTGAGCAGGGTGAGCTGCAAACATAAGTGTTGAAGTACAACAACCACAAAGTAGTGTTAGGTTACAGCTCACCCCGAGAAGCTTGACGCCTTCAAAGCGACAAAATTCATTTTATTCCTGGCTTAAGCTTGTCGTGATTCATTACAAGTGAACGTGCTGAAAGTCTCACAACTGACCCGGGAACTGAATAAAGTTCAGTAAATATTGATATCAAAATATAAAAAAAATATAAAAAAAAGACTTCTACAAATCGAGCCGCCATATTTAATTCAGCGAACAAGCGACGAGAAATGGGCGGGAAAGTTGTTTTGATTTGACGCGTACGTACATCCGGGACTTTTTGGTACATAACTTTTTCATATCTTCACTAGTGAAAATATGGAAAATACGAGTGTTTTAGTTTCCGGTAAAACACTACTATCCATATAATAATGTACAATATTTATGTGCACCTTTCATTACATTTTAATGTAGCGAATGTTGTTTCGGCGGCTATTCGCACCAATTTTACTATACGAAAATATTTGTCAAAAGCTCTTTCTTAGAATAAAACTCATTTAGTATTTTGAAGAGTGACAAACATACAGCAAAATGTGAGATTCTTGACCTGACATATGTTGATCTGACCTTAAAAGACTTAAAAATGCCAAAAATCGAAGGGCACTTCTATCGGTATGTCATGACTAATGTCGGGCTAATGCCATGCTTTTGTTGTCAAAACAAATCATCCTTCTCACGGTTTTAAATTATTTTTCTTCAGACAGATATGAAGTAGCAGCCAAAATATAAACGCTTCGATCGTTCAAAGCTGGCCACTCTTTCGAATTCTCGAAATTACAGTCACACCATGTGTCGATCACGTGACGAAATTGGTATTTTCGGGTTTCCTGTGGTGTTATGGTCTTGCTTGCTATCTTACATGCACGACAGCAATAAGGCTACGCCTCCATATATGGAGGACAGTAGCCTCAAAAATGACTACTTCATAAAAATAATCTTTAATTGTTAATTATAGAGAGTATAAGAAAGAACACATTAATTTCTCAGTGTGTGTAAGCTAGAGCTTTTCAGTCGTTTTGTAAAATGAAGGTTTATGCGCGTTAAAAACCATGTCTTGCTGACAAATGAAGGAAATTTAAACTAATCAAAAACACAACTCCAAGAAGACAAAAACTGATGAAGTTCATATAATAACTAGACGTACGCTCTATGAGCGTGAAGTCGCGCTAGTTGAGGATTATGCAGTTTAGTCTATTAGCCCAGTAGGAGTGGTGGGACCCAGTTTTTGACAGCTAGAGATAACTGGAGCTATAACACTGATGCCCCTTGGATATATTCTGAAGATATTAATAATCTTAATGAATACTCCAGTTTCGAGATCTCTTTTACTCAGTGTTAGCCTCAATTTTGTGTAAAATATGCAGAAATTTAGATAAAACTCGTGAGATTTCGATATATTTTTATAGTCTTCTATGCTCACAAATCTCTTTCATTTGCCCGGACTGTTACTGAACAAAAGAATATATTACATGGTTTTGAGGCTAACACTGAGTAAAAGAGATCTCGAAACTGGAGTTCAAGACAAATTTGTAAAATGTAGATGAAAACTATTACAGAAACACCGATCCCTTTGAAATACACTAAAAGAGCATTATAAAGTGAACTGTATAAATGGTACAAATACCTATGATGACGACGTAAAAATGTTGTAAAAACAAATCAAAGGCCCCCTATGGCCAACTCGTGGATCATTGTTAGAACATTTTGAAAGCGCTTAGTGTTTAGCCTGCGTTACAGACCCTTGTAAGCGCTCGAAACGTCTCCCGCCAACAAGCGTCTGCGTGCCGAGAGGAAAAATTCCATACTGATGACGTTCTTTGACCCAGATCGGGTCAAAAGCTCTGATTGGACAATTTTGTTTAATTGACACCTCATATGCAAATCAAGAGTGGTTTCGCTTCTTTGACTGAAATCTTAACTCAAACAACACTTCTACAGTTATATTTATTCAAAATAATGGTTTCATAGAGCATATTAAAGACAAGAATGATACATTGCAGCGAATTATCAAAATCTCATGTCGAGATTTGAGAAAGATTTCAACGCCGTGAACTTTTGCCGACTTAATTTAATACACAAGAGTTCTTCGGTATTTGTAATAAAATCTTCAATAAACTCAAACAACACTTCTACAGTTATATTCATTCAAAAATAATGATTTCATGGAGCACATTTGTGACATTAATCAGACATTAAAGCGAATTATTACAATCTAATGGCGAGATTTGAGAAGGACTCATGCATCCGATGCATTAAATTAAGATATTCACACGGCGTGTGAACTTTCGCTGGCGGTTCGATAAGTCACTGTTGTCATAGTTTTGCTTTTATCACAGACTAATGTGCTTGTATTCGTCTCCGATATATGCTCTGAAGATAATTCATTTGGTCTTTCATGATGGCAGCGGAGAAACGACGATAATAATCGCATTTTCCTTCCACAAATTGCTCGAGAAGTTCGAAGCCATCTATTTCGATGAGAGGAACAACCTGAAAAATAATTGAATTGTCTGTGCAAGGCTAACGAATGCATCTTTTCCATTAGAAAAGCTAAATAAAGCATTTAACTGGCTTTCAGTGAGTGAATTAATCCAGAAGATAGAAGAAACTTCACGAACGGCATCGCATAGTTTATCATGTTTATCGGCGTTACTGCTGCTAACTCGTGTATTGCGTGACTGCATTCCAACGTCATCAGTATGGAATTTTTGCTCTCGGCGCGCAGACGCTTGTTGGCGGGAGACGTTTCGAGCGCTTACAAGGGTCTGTAACGCAGGCTACTTAGTGTTTAGACCACTTTTAATGTTGACTTTGTAAGTTATATTTAAAAAATCTCACAATTTCATATGAAAATAATGATGTTAGCATATTGAAAAGACACGACATTGATTTCAAACAAATAAAACTTTATTTATAATAGATTTGAAGTTGATGTAATTCTGAACTTTCTATAATAAACGTAAGATATCATTAAATTACAATATATATATGTATAAATCTTAATTGTAAGGCCTACTCCGGGCCTTAAAATCGCCGTAATTTTAGGCGATCTAAAGCGATTTTAGCAAAATGTTCCTAAACTCTAAGGCGATCTTAGTCGATGTTAGGTGATTTTAGCAAAAAGCTCTTAAATTCTTAGGCGGTGTTAGGGAAATTTAAGGCGTTCTGGCGATCTTATGAACCGGAGAAGGCCTATTGTACATGTAGATTAACTATTAACTAGCTGTTTCTAATAGAAAGTGAGATGCTGCGAGTCATTTAAACTGGATGTTTTAGAGTGAGGTCGTGTTTGTTTTGTTTTGTGTTATAATATTTAGTACTGATCATAGTTAATAGAGGGGACTGGTTAGGAAACCCGGCAAACTTCAAAGGAGCGGCCTATTGTTTCGGTTTTAAGGTTGAACTGCACCATCACGTGACCATGACCCTGCACACAGTCCAAAACAAACACCAAGAGTTATAGGGACATATAGGTATTTGGAGAAGATTTCGTAGCGATACTGGATGTTTTAGAAGCCAAAAATGATAAAAGAAAGCTTTCTATACACATTGAAGATGAGATGAGTTCAATATAATTTGAATTCTTGTTTTTCAAGGCCAAATAACTTAAAAAACTCGCACGTTGCGAGTTTGATATAAAACCGAAGCGGTAATATGCTATTAATCGTAAATTCTTTTCTAGATTAGAAATAAACTATATCGAAAGTTAACAGATTCTACAGTTAATTTTAAATCTTCGGAAAACCGATAAAAGAACCTGTTTTTCAAAAAATTTCGGCTTTAAAATAACGGTGCAGTTCCCGCGGAACGGTAACAAATAAACTTAATTCATATATGCCCAGCGCTAGTAGTCGAAGTATCTAAAAATATCGATCTTCTTAATTTGATTTTAATTCTAGCTAAATAAGTGCTTGCTGTTTATTTAGAAATGTAAAGTAAATTATTTTGTGTGAACGGTTCGAACCTACGTATATTTTCTGCCGTGCTGGAGATAAGATCGATACTACGCGGCACATGTACGGCATTAAATCTGTATGATTCGTATCTTTTGGGCATTATTAAACAAAGCTTTTTTGTCGTTTTTAATAGAGAAATAATTAAATGTTTATGCAATGAATAAAATAATATAAGTGATAGCAATAAAAGCAACCAAACATTCAGCAACTGGAGTCAGTTTTACCACCCGGTCCACTCGAAGTAAATGGCCTCAGCCCACAAAAGTAAATTTACCCCGTCAGGCTCAGCCCACTCCAGAATACATTCTCTGCATTCTCGTTGGTGCGATATCTCGTATTGTTATTTTCGACCAATCACAGTCCATGTTATAGAGTCTCCACGCTAAGTTCTAAATCGCCGCCATATTTTTAGATGCCATCTTTAGATAGAACCTATGAAACGATCTCACTTAAAACCATTTAGTTTTAGAGCTACTTTAATCGATAAAAAGGGTAAAAAAGTAACCAAAGATTACCAGCTGTCGACTTCAAAAAAAACGAAGTTTCCAAGACTAGAAAGGGAAGATAACTCGCGACCAGAAGAGGAGTCAACAAGCAGTTTCATAACCTTTGAAGCTGAGCCATTGAACGTGGGTTTAACAAACCACGAAAAGAGGCAGCTAAACTTAACACAGAAGTGGACAGATATTAGGGAGGATGTTCTGAAAGCATATTCGAAAGTATCGCATATTCCAGGAGGACAAGAATGCGTGGTTTGCAGACAAGTCGAAGCTGTTTTACGTTGCGAACACTGCGGACCACGACAGTACTATTGCCTAGCTTGTGGACATGCTATGCATGAAAATAGAAATTATTTTCATGTACTGGAACTATGGAAGGTAATATAGTTTTAAATGCTTCACCGCTGTGAAAAACCGGCTCGAACCACGATCGGTCATGGGGTCATGGACCATGAGTTTTTCTAAAGTGTATTACACTTTATTACACTGTATTTTGAAAATAATTTTAAAACCTGATGTGTTGTTATTCCTTGCCACGCGTGTATTCTTCCTTTGGGTACATCGGTTGTCCTTCCTCAGTAAAAAATCAACATGTGAGGAGTGTTATGCGTTCAAATAGTTAATTTCTCTGCTGTTTTTTGATTGTAGGAACAAACGTTTGTGCCCTATTTCATAGAGGGACGTCCACTACAAACACACCAGTGTAATTCTAGTGACATCAGAAGTATTATTTGTGTCGACGAACACGGTTAGTATTTTTTCATATAATTTTCTTTTAATTGTTAGCTCAATTAGAATTTATTATACCACTGTTGGGTTTAATAATTAACTAGTAACTTGTCCAAATAATATATTTATTAATATATTCTGTTTTTTACTCTGAAGTACGTACCAAAATGTTTGTAGTTTTCACCTAATAGGCTATGTTGACAACAATCCAAGTAAAGTTTTAATATGAATAACATTAATCTATTATTATTATTATTATTTCTCGTTCCAGGCAATCAGCACTCCAAAAAAATAGTGTTCTGCAAATGTGAGCCTTCAGCAGTAACATTGGTCCGCCATAGCCTTTGGCCAGCTACCCCTGAAAGACCATCAACAGCCTTTCACCTTACGCTAATGGACCTGGTTGAAACTGTTTTCCTACATTGCAAGGTATCTTTAAAGGAGTTTACGGAGTGCCTCGAAGCATTAAGGAAACCTCTAAATCCAAGACTGGTAAATATTTCAATAGCATACATGTTGGATATAATATAGTATTATTTATTTTATATTTGACTATACACCTTATTCCAAAATGGCGACTCTTTGTTCCATTGGCCCTTGTTGCCTCATTCTTATAAAATTATTTGTTTGTCTTTGAGCTTGACAAGACATCAAAGGCCAGTCAGCCATTTTGGAATAAGGTGTATAAGCTTCTTCACATTTCCACTATTTTTAAAAAGATAATTTCATCTACCCAGACCTAGGAATGTTCTACAGTCCTGTATAATATGTCAAGTATTTACAACTTACATGTATTCCCTGTGATTAGATTGATGTAATATAATAATAATATTAATAAAATACACTGTAATCTATATATTGTTTTTTAATCTCATAGGTATCATCAGTTTACCAACTCCTAAATGCAAGCTGTTTTGAAGAATACAGGTTTGGACAAATTAGACAAAGACATTTATTTAGTGACAGTTAATTTCCCATGTTCAACCTTATTGTAATGCAGTTGTTCGTTTTTGTTTTTGAAATCGCTAAGATCATGGGTGATCATGTGCCTTTAAGTAGCTTTGGTTTGATGTTATACACCCTATGCAAAAAGGCAATTCCTTACTTAATCAGTATTAGGAGACATGCACCATTGCTTTTATTAGAAAGAGCACATCGAAATAAGTGATATTCCAACATTTCAGTGTTGTAACATAAACTGATCAAAAGTTACAGCTTTTTGAATTTACAAAGATTTGGCTTGAAATTTGCACTTGGGTCTTTAGAGCCTCGCTTTCGTATTTTTGGTACATTTCAAATGCTGATAACTCTGGAGTGATTCAATGTATGACAACAGGAATCTACAAAATTGCTAATTTAGACATGCTCTTTCTTGTAAGGGAAAAATATTATTGAAATATTTTATTGTTCATGGTGTTTCGTGTTGCTTGTTCCCAGTCCCTTGCTCTTTTTGCATAGGGCGTATAGCAGTCCGTATAGCATGTATAAATGCTGTAAAAATTACACAATAGTTAAAAACATGTTTTTCTTCTATAGGTTTTTCAAACACCAAGTATCAACGTTGGGGACATTCTTTCCTGAACTGGATAATGGAGCAACGTGTCCTCTTTGTCCCAAGGTGAATGGTTTAGATTGCATGCATGTCACAGTATAAATAATTGTATGCATCATAAATGTATAATTTAAGGTGCAAACTGAAATAATGATATTTTATTACAGGAAAATGGAATCCTTATTGAGTGCATGGATGCATGCTTTGGCTTGAATAGAAAAAAAAGACAAGGGACAAAGTCGTTTCAATTGCCTAAACATGGCACTCTCATGTTTGCCGACCAAGACGATGTTGATAACTATGTGAATAGTTATTGTGAGAAAGCAGATGAAGTTCCAAAGGTACAATGTACAATACTATTATTATAATTTTACTATGAGCTTTGTTATTTAATATATTATTTATGTCATATTGTAGTACGACTTATAATTCCTTTACCCACCCACAATTATGATATATATCATAATTATAGCATAGATAAATTATAACAAGTTGACACTGAGATTAGTGTCTTGCTTCTTTCACTTCTACATAAATTTCCCTTTGTTCACATGTACAGGATACAGATTAGCAAATATCTACACAAATAATTGCTTATCTGATTTCATTTTCTTGCAAAAAATAGGATTGTAGTAGATTCCATGCAGGAGAAGTGTCAGTATCTTTGAGATCAAAGGGCAAGAACAGACTATTTGATGAAAAAGGCGTATTTGGGCGAGTCTGTAGGCATGATTTCCCAAAGGGTTTCCACAACATTAAGCATGGTGAAAGGTAATATTTTGCTTAATTACAATCAATATCTTGTTATCATGTTATACACTGTACAGTAAACACCCGCATATAAGAACAAATGGATTAAGAACACCAGGCTGAAATTTGGCCAATAATTAGTACCATATACATAAGAGCAATATATAAGATATATAAAAAATCAGCCTGAACCGAAAATCATGTGTTCTTGTATGTGGGTGTTTACTGTATTGCATAGCATTTAGTTTATATAGTGAGTTATGAGCTGAGTTGAGTTGCATGTGTGCTTATTTCATCTTTATGTCCATAGCAGGATACTCCCTCAGATTTGTCCCTCAGTTTATAGAATGGGGTACCCAGTATAAATTATTTATTTAGTTACATGTTACATGTAATGAGATCTAAGACATCTTGGATTCTTCTTCTTTGTTTTGTTACAGGATTGCTTATCCTCTGTATGAGATGAAAAGGTTACAGGAAGAGCATGCAGACAGTAAGGGGCTTAAGATGGTCATGATGTATGATATTGCATGCATTCTTGACAAACATATTGAGGTAGGTTTACTAAAATTTATATAAAAGAGATTCACCATCACCTATCTTCTACATGCCCAGTGACGCATAAGGCTTAGCTTACTGGTACTTAATGCAGATACTAAGATATTTTGTGTCCGTCCTCATCATCATCATCGAGTATGGTCTTTGTATGAAAAAAAACACATAATTTACTGTTTTTTTTTTTTCTAGAAAAACATTGGAAAAGTAAACTTTGCCAAAGATGTCACCCTTGCTATACCAATATTCCACTGTTATGGTCACAAGGCAACTTGTCAGGTAAACATTGTACAATAAATTAATAGTATGATCCAATGCTTTGTATCATTAATTGCTGATAATAACATAATCTACAATAACATAATCTGTACACAGCTGCTCATATGTCTACTAACTAAAATTACTTGTTGCTTCCAACTTATCAAAATAACTAATCTTGGTGTATAGATTCAATTCCCATTGTCCAGCATAATATGATGATTCATATGATACAAATCTGTAGATGCTGTAGATTTTCCCATAAATTCCCTACCAACATATCTTAATTCATACAGATAACAACAGATGTCAACACTTTATCTCTCATCATTATTATTATTTTTTACACAGATCAAGTACTCCCCAAGACGAGTTAAAGGTGTTGGGTTGACAGATGGAGAAGGAACGGAAAGACTCTGGTCATTCCTCAGAGACTATTCCAGGATTACAAAAGAAATGTCACCTGGGAAAAGAGTAGATGTCTTGACTGATGGTCTGTTACATTATGCTGAACGGCTGCGTCATAGATTTGGTATATACATGGGGTTTTGAACATTTTATGCAATGCTGTACCGTAAATTTGTTTTATAATTTAGATGTAAGTTTATTGTCTAACAGGTCCAGTGCTGAAAATGAAGCTGAAAAGAACACAGAAGCTGCTTACCCAGACAAGCAATGATTTGAACGATTTATGCAAGTCTATGTCAGGTATCATAATCATTTTTTTTTTTATTTTTGCATCATCACACAACTTTATTTGTTTATTCTGGCCACTGCAACGATATATCACAGTGGTTTCCAAGTGGGGCATAACTTGGTTTTTAACAAATGAATGTTATTGTTAAACAATTCTAAAAACAAGGTTATCTTATCACAATTGTTATTAGTAATGAACCAACATCAATACAAAGTACAAACACCTACTTCTACATAGTAGTAGTATGTAATTGGTTGTCCAAATATGGATATAAAAATAATTGATTTTTTCAGTTACTAGTACAGATGAATTGATTGATGGGTGGATTCAAGAAGAACTGTTGTCATTTCAACCAGTGGAAAAAGGTCACTATGATTTGATTTGTTAGTGATCAGTGAAATTGTTTGTGAAGTGTTAGATGTAGTTGATTTGCTAAGTGTTCCAATTTTGTATTGACTTGTAGTATGCTATTACTTCTATTTTGTGCTAAATGTATTTATCTTATTTTAGAACTCCTTTGGGATGAGCAATATCTAATGTACATAAGGGATATCAATAAATTTAGGTAAGTGATAGATGTAAAATGTATTACAAAAGTGTGTTAAAGCGGTATTTGTATGAATGGGAAACTGACGGTACTGAATGTCTATAAAAATATTCAATAATTCTGCAGTAACAGTACCGTAACTATGCAGTAACTACATGTATTACGGTCAGTGTCTCTCTTATATGAAAACAACTCTATATACATGTATTTTTAAGATTATTTAAATGACAATTTTTTTATTGTTAACAGACAAGTCATGGCCTTAAGTGATGCAACAGAAGTTAAAAAAAAACTAGAAAGGTACTGTACAGTAGTTATGATCATATAACTGTATATCTATTGAAGCATATTCAATAACATATACCTACTGTAAACATGTATAAATATAATGTTTATCAAATTAAGTGGTGATTTGAGTCCATGGGATAAAGTTTAATTCTTTGTCCATGAAACTAAGTTTCTTAAACTCTGTCATAGAACTGAAAAGCTTGTGAGGAAAATAGAAACCACCCATACTATAAAGAATAGATGGAAGACAACAAGTGATGCTGCGAATAATGCACTTGTACGCCTTGTAGCTAAAACGAGAAGCAATATCCTGACACAGCTCCATCGCCTCTCATCAGAACGTGTGTTTCTTCTAGAAATGAAGAAAAAATATGCAGGTTTGTGTTTCTTATATTGGCCATGTTCTAAACGAGGATGAGCTAGGAGGGGACTGGGAACAAGTTTCTAGTTTCTACTGTAACATGAAAAAGCACATCAACATATACCATATCACAAATTTTGATGCTATTCGGTTGAATATTTCCATTGCAATAGTCTCTCAAACATCCATAAGAAGGTCATTATTCAACAGAATATAATGTAATTCTGTAATATTGTATATTTTGATGTGCTCTTTTATGCTATGGGTTATGTTTCTTATAAACGTGAATTGTCTGATCCCAGGTGAAATCGATGTAGATGAGGCATGATCGTCCGGGGTAGTGTAGTCTTGAGAAAGACTGATGTGTCTGGTTCAACAACAACATTACCGACGAACCAGATACATAAATAACACTGCTGTCTTTTCATTTTCTTTACTCTGAAGATGACTTCTGCTCAGGTTGTCGAATTGATGAGTGAAATGTTCTTAATTCTTAAATGTTATGTATTTACAGATGGCCAGACAATAGCAATTAAATTATCACGGGAGATAACCAAGGTGGTTAAGAGTATGGATTCATTGTTAAAGCAGCTAAACAGCAATGAAAACAGAACCACCAGTAACAAAGATATTGCGTTCGATGATATCAAGGACCCCACATCAACGGTGTATGCTTGTGTTGATGGTGGAGAGACATCATGCACTGCCTCTATACCCAGCTCTACAAAGTCAAAGATAATTCATCTCCATTGCACCAAAAAGAGATGTGAAGAGGAAACAACCCTTCTCATGACTGAACTTTCCCGGTTTGTTGCTTTCCTGGAGGTTAATAAGATCAATAAGAGAGTTATATCACTCCAAGCATCAGACGATAACAAAGAACCTGGACTCCAAAGCATGTTGCTTAGTAAAAGAGCAGCCATTGTCAAAGAACTAGCTGGGCTCCAACATCTGTGGTCACAGGAATTCACCTTTACTTGCAACTATGAAGATATTTTGGACAAAACTCTGAATTGCTCACAAGAAGCTGTGCTGTGTTTACTTGAAGAGGATGTGACAAACCTCGATGTGTGTGATGAAGCAGATGATGAATTGGACAGTGACATTGATTAATTTGTTTTGATATTGCATTGTAAATAATAACAAAAAGTCATTTATATTTAGTTAGAACACACACACTTAACCAATCCATACATTGTGATATGAATAAATGCAATAAATGTTGAGAAATATTGAATTAACTGAAGTTGTCCAACTAGAGTGAAAACACAAGAACCATGAAATAAAAACAAAAAAGTTACTAACTAATAGTTTTTAGTTACTATTTAGTCAGTATCACTCAACCAAAAACATCAAATACAAAAGGAAACAATACCTCATTACAACTTAACTGTCTTTTATAGTAACTAATAGTCGCTAAATAAGAACTATTACACACTAACAAGTAGATTTTGTTTCATGGTTCTAGTGCTTTTGCTCTAACAGTCTCCACTTTAGATATGAACAGGTTCCCATTTAAATCGGTACTTTCCCATTTAAATCTGTACTTATGCAAATTGTGTTGATGTGTGCTAAACACACAGATCAACCAATCGGAGTATATTATTTCTGAAGTGAACTTCTCTGATTGGTTGATCTGTGTGTTTAGCAAACATCAACAAAATTTGCATAAGTACAGATTTAAATGGGAAAGTACAGATTTACAGTGCAACGACTTCAACCGAAGCCACCTAAGAATAATTAGCCAATTACAATCGAGAATATGAACAATAGAATCTCTACAAATGTTTGATTTTATGCTTAAAATGCTTATAATTTTCATTATATGTGAATGAAATACATCAAGATTGAAAAAGAATCAACTCGGCCTGTGAGAACCGTGCACAAAGTTTTTGTTTGATCTCAAAAACGTTAATTTTTAAATTTGTTTTGGTGGCCTCGGTTAAAGTAGTCGCACTGTAAATGGGAACCTGTTTATGTTACTTTCCAGTTTTATTCTTTTGTTATGAATTGGTGGTTTGAAATGAAAGCTAATGATGTTAGATTAAAAAAAAGTGTCAATCGTCATTGGTTGAGCTGTGGGATAAACACATCACACCGGTTCCTAAGTACAGAGGAAAAAAATACAGATTTTAAGTGGAAGTTTATTTTACTATGTTATATTAAATATTTTCTAACAAAATAAATTTAGTAAAAACCTGCATATTTGAACTAGTTGATTAAGAACCAACATTTTGCATTAAAGTATGATCTAAGAGTTCTCGTGTAGGTTTTTATTGAATGCAATAAAAGCAGGGGAAAACTGCATGTATATATATATATGACGATAAAAGGATTAACTACCTAACCAAATTGAGGAAGTGTAACTGATCCTTTAAAGTATTATTGATTTCAGTAGAAGTTGTTGCATTAAACTATTGAAGTATTTCATTACTAGTTAGAGATAGACTTTCATTGTTTTCCTTCATTACAAATGTTCACACACAACTCCAATTTGTTGTTATTACTATGATGATGCTCACAAATATGGTATATATATATGTGCCAATTATATCTATTAGAATGTTTTATTGACAGGAAATAATAACTTGTTCCACAACTGACAACAAATAAAGTCTATTTGTGTACTCTTTACTTATTTGGCATGGTACCAACATAAGGGCATCATTTTGAATAGTGTAACGATATTATGAGGGCATAGAAGGGATGAAGATACAAAAGACAACCCAGCAGGCTGTCTTTTTAGCACACCTGAGTAGATAAAACTAAGCATGCGCAAGCTACACCTGTCATCAACATAGCCTAGAATTACACTTCATTTTGCGATTTGACAGCGATCCAAAAGTGTGAGAAAGCATCCGAAACGTGTTATGGAATGTATGCAATAAGGGCAACTCAAGGAAATCAAAAATTTTTTAGGGCGCATGCGCAGACGCATCACGTAATATCTCCTTGTTTAAATAGTTTAATCGACCTAAAATATTTAAAACAGATAGAAATGGACTTGAATTATCACGCACATGTTACTGCGCATAAATATTTTAAAACGCCGCTGATTGAATAAATACACCTGTTAAATAATCGAAAATTCGTAACATGATAACTAAATAAGATGTTACAAATATAATGCCAAATACAAATAACCCTTATCATGCTTTAACTGTGGACAAAGTTTCATGATCCTGTGGCAGTGTATACTGTCTCAAAATACATCTTAAATTTCGGCGATTGTCATGCATTATCAAAACTGCGCATAACTACTGCGCATGCGCATTTCCTAAAATTACTGTTTCAGATTTGGACTTGTCTTTATGAATTACATCTTTCTACCAAATTTAAACGCAATCGAGTGAATATTGAACCGTGTATGACAATATGACGGCTAAAACTAGTTATACTGATTTGTTTACAGCAAGGCTTGTCACCGTTTTTGGATCTTTAAAATTTATTTGTATTTACCATACACGGTTCAATAATCCCTCGATTACCTTGAAATTTTGTAGAAAGATGTAATTCATAAAGACAAGTCCAAATCTGAAACAGTAATTTTAGGAAATGCGCATGCGCAGTAGTTATGCGCAGTTTTGATAATGCATGACAATCGCCGAAATTTAAGATGTATTTTGAGACAGTATACACTGCCACAGGATCATGAAACTTTGTCCACAGTTAAAGCATGATAAGGGTTATTTGTATTTGGCATTATATTTGTAACATCTTATTTAGTTATCATGTTACGAATTTTCGATTATTTAACAGGTGTATTTATTCAATCAGCGGCGTTTTAAAATATTTATGCGCAGTAACATGTGCGTGATAATTCAAGTCCATTTCTATCTGTTTTAAATATTTTAGGTCGATTAAACTATTTAAACAAGGAGATATTACGTGATGCGTCTGCGCATGCGCCCTAAAAAATTTTTGATTTCCTTGAGTTGCCCTTATTGCATACATTCCATAACACGTTTCGGATGCTTTCTCACACTTTTGGATCGCTGTCAAATCGCAAAATGAAGTGTAATTCTAGGCTATGTTGATGACAGGTGTAGCTTGCGCATGCTCAGTTTTATCTACTCAGGTGTGCTAAAAAGACAGTCTGTTGTGTTATCTCATGTATCTTCATCCCTTCTTTGCCCTCATTATTATATCCTAATATGATTCAAAATGATCCCCTTATGGTGGTATCAAACAACTACCTATACCGTACATGTATGTGCCACGCCCAAAACCATTTAGTATTTCAGCCCACCCCTTGCCAGGTATAGGGCAATTAAATCTCATACATATAATCATGCAATGTTATGGCACTGGTACAAAATATATCTTACTTCGACAGATGACATTAATATTGATACAAAATTGCATTTTGGGATGTAGGTAATAAACTTTCATGGTAAAAAATAACATAGTTTTAATAGATTATAGATTATTAGTACGTGCAGGTTATCTGTGTTTTAAACTGACTAGCAAAATCATGAATTTCTGCTCAGAAAAGCGCGAATAGTTCTGCTGATAGGTGGGGCACTCGATATTCATATACTGTAATTTGATGTAAGTTACATGGGATTAATTGGAGTGGAATCGTCAATCAATCATTTGGTTGTCTATAGAACAGTTCGAACTAGTCTGAATTTCTTTAATGTTTCAAGTTTCAAAAATAAGAAATTAAACAACAGCAGCAAAACATTTAGACATTTTCATAAGTGCAAATAAAGTTATTCATGCCAATTTCTAAATAATGACACAGTCACGGCGCGGCGCGGCGCTTTTCACAGTCATACGAAAACTGCACTAGCAAGTTAGCTATATTTCGTGCTTAAGAATAAGAGAACCACACAAGACAAAATTAGTGATATTTATTTGATATGAAATACATAAAGAATAACCAAAATACAAATACTATAAGTGTGCTATACTTTGCACTATTTAGTGGTAAATAGTGCTAATATATCAAACAATGGAAAACAATCGAATTAGCATAATTTAGCAGTATTTAGTTGTAGAGTGAAGGCATTTATATTAACCCGTGAAATAGAAATTGCTAGAGTGCATTCAGTAAAAGCATGAAACATTAGTAATACTATATATGTTGTACTATTTTATGCTAATTCTTTTGTTTTCTTTTGTTCAACTAGCACTATTTTGCACAACTTAGTAATTAGTGTTTCACGCTTTTACTGAATGCACTCTAAAGTGTAATAGTCAAATGAACTCAAAAGAAAACAATGGAGTTAGAGACTGCTAAGGTGTATTAGTCTAATATCTATTTCACGGGTTAAATGACTTCACTCTATCTATGTTGCACACTTTTAGTGTTTGTACTCTAATAAAAACAATAGAATTAAAATGATTTAGCAGTATTTATGATGCACACTTTGTACTCTAGCAATTCCAAATCAAAACGTTCGAGCAATTCAAATGGAAAAATTCAAAGTTTGATCAATTCATCAGGGTGTTAATTGTGTGGTGTAACAAAATTGTTACTATAGCAACAATTATCATAAGTGATAATCACAACACTCTCACCAAGCCCTCTACAGTTATGGTAACAAAAATTAATTAAAGGCTACCAAAGTACTCACAATAAAGCAACCAAATAAAACAGTTATGTTTTAGAAATAATGGAATTTAATGTCATACTTATGTCACAAATTAGCTTCTCTTTAGTGTCATAAATGCCTAAAATCACTAGAGTGTAAACACTAATCTGTGCAACTTTATGAATAGGAATGAAATCCTTTGTTCATTTTTTAACAATTCAGTAATGCAGTTACAGATCAGAATTAGTGGTTTCACTCTGACATCATGACGTTTGGAAATAATTATTGGAATAGATAAGAAGGAACATCTCTGCTCGAACTTAATATTATTTTGCACACTAGTCCCATGGAAAAACTGTATTTTTCAAGTATTAGAATCATTCCCAATATTATGAAATTGTACACAGCAATGTAGAAAGTTGCTGTGAGGTCTAATAAAGTAGCTATATCCTTAAAATATAGCAATTTATATACAATGACAACAATAGATTAAACAACAATCCTGGCCTAGTCAATGTACCAGCTGTATAAGCTTCTTCTTTAGCTGTATCATGTGTTATCTAACTGCCAGCTGTATAGATTATACAGCTCGATAATAACTAGCAGTAATCTGGTGTCTAGTGTGAGCTGTATTGTTGTTTTTAAAGAAACAGCTGTGATAAAATATAATTATTTATAATTATTTCATACAAATCTTTGTTAGTAGCTTATATACAACATAAGCCATAGTTTAACAGCACTGATTTTTTTTGGGGATTATTGAAATTATGTGTAGCTTTTTCAATGGATGCAATGATATTTCCTATAAATGATGAACAAAGTTATGACCATTAGCTACACCCTTTTGCATATAGGTCGGGACTATACAGGCTGACACAGGTACCTTGTCAGAGTTCTTTATATAATAGTGTGTATAACTTACTTAAAGAGCCACAGCCAACTATCATGCTTTACGATGTGTTTTTATTTTAAAAACGCACTGGTTTTGAAAAATACAGCCTAAAACTTACAATATGGTGGTTTTAGAATACTTACTATCCAAAATATTACTATTTCGTCTAAGATGGTAGCAGATGGAAACAGATCGGTTGACGATTATTCAAGATGGCTGATTTTCTGTATGTGAGGAAATCGATTTCATCCACAAAGCATGCTAGTTGGCTATGGGTCTTTAAGAATCCAGAGTCAAGTTAATGGTTCTGTCTAAAACCATCATAATGGCATATCTAAAGTAATTATCTAGCATATATTTTTCTTTGCTTACATCTAACGTACACTGATGGTACAATGGAGATCCATCCTCTAATTTAACTATATTTACTTTGGAAATAGTTGTTGGATTGCAGCTCAGGATGTTGTATTGAGACGATTTAGAATCATCTAAGTTCAGCCAATAGCCTGGCAAAGGTTTATGGATCCCTGCAGAGAGCACTTTACCCAGTTTTAAAGTGCTGTAGAAAAGCCAAAATCGCTCATCCCTTTCCTCACTCAACACCGGCAAAACAACCCCCTTTCCATTTCTTTCGTGCTGCAAATTTCCTTGTAAAGCCAGCCAAGCATCCGGTTGGAAGTACTTCACCCCTTCACTTTGTATAGCCCACATCTTGGTAAAGTCAAGAGAAAGGTTTGTCACCTCAACCTCCTCTTCTGAGATAAGCTCTCCTCCCTGAAGAACCCTTGTTGTTACTTCCTCTCCAGCAATTACTCTAAGGGCATCTGTAATATGCTTCTTAGTCTCACCAGGTCTTGTATTGGTTGTATCAGCAACAGAATCTGAGACTGTTGAAGATGCAGGGTGAAAGGAGATTTCATCTTTCACTGCTACTATCCGTCTCATTTGCCTGGTGCCATACATAAATGGCTTTTTAAATGAGAGGTCATCAGGGAGACCCTTGACTTCAAAACCCCCCTTCAAATACGGTACCCTTGAGGGTCGTCCAATCATTTCACCTACAATGTAAAATGAAAATGTATCAATACACAAATAACATAATGAAATAAGGGAAATAGTGGGTATTCTATGGGCTGAGACTATTTTTGTGGGGAATGAAATAAAGCTGAAAAGAGAGATATGTCTTATGTTATGTGTAGGAATATTGAAAATTTACATATATAATGAGAGAAGAAAATGAAAGGACCAGGAAGAACTGTGAAAATCACAAACAAATCCCTCGAATTTATAGATCATAATTAATTCAAGTTGTTATCCACAATTTGTTATATATTGAATGTTTATTTTATCAAAGAGCTTTTGACTTTGTTCGTCGTCAGCTCAGAAATTAAACAATGGTGCAACCTAACTGAGTAATAAATTGTGCATCTTATTATATTTGCACCCATGCAAGAATGAAACAACAACTACTAAAATGCTTTCCATTCAAAGTGGGAATGTCATAGATAAAGGCATTCTGGACACAGCTGATACTTACTGTATTTTTGATTATATAACTTTGTTATGTCCTTGTATGTAACATTGGGATTAACCTCTAAAAAAGTAAACAAAATGTTAACAAAATAATATTAATGGTGTGGTCACTAGCTTTGTTGACATCAACAGGGGTGTTGAACCCTGATGTACTGTACTAAAAATGAATAAAAGAATGAATACAAAGGAAAAGAAGAACAAAAAACTATTTAAACAATAGAGTAGTTGAATTGAGGGCATTATGCTGTGATAGTTGCCCGCGGAAATTGGATGTTCAGAAAAACAAATAGTTGAGGGCGACTATGAAGTTTTGAGGGACATCCAGTTTCCAAGGGCAACTATATATCACAGCATTATGCCCGAGATTTTAACTGCTCTATTGTTTTTATTATTCAACAACAAAATTTTCCAAAGCGGACAAAAAGCTCAGCGGGCACTGTGCTGATAGTATCCCTCCGCGGAGAGCACTATCACGTCACTTGATCGCCCCTCGACCAATGAGAGCGGAGGAAAATTTGTTGTTGAATTATAAAGGGAGCTAGATGATGGAAAGAGAATCCATAATATTATCATGATAGAAGATATTGTAACCATTTTATGATTACATGATCTTAAATGCTTAATATGTAGATTATTCTTTTTTGAGTGCTTTAAGTAAATGTACCTGATATTTGGTTTTTAAACTTATACATGACATCTGGATTTGTTGATAGGAAATCATGGCCATCTTGTGAACCAAACCCATATAATTCACCACCAGCTTCAATGGTCATCACGACTACTGATGATCCATATCCCTCCAAAACATCAACCTAATTATACAACAATCAAAGTTTCAGCTTATGAATTTCTGATACTATAAATGATAATGTATTAACATGAACATCATTTAACAGGTTTTTTGCAGCAAACAGTCACATCTGGTACAAAACTCTGCCATACTGGAGAGCAAAAACCCCTCTGGGATTTCAGCAAAGATAATTCAAGCCAGACTGTTAATTGTCTTTGAGATTGTTTAGGTTATTTTGCTCTCGAGAACAATCATGTGGGTGCTAGTTGCAAAAGGCTCATTGTAATAAAATCATAGATAATTATATGTCATTTCTTCCATGTTGAATTTCATTTTGTAAAATCATTTCTTTAACCTGCATGCTATAGCTGCTTAAAGTACAACCAAATAAAGCTGTAATTGGTTTACATACAATAATATGATGCCAATTTGTACAACAAATTATTGTATTTGTCATTAATCCACATTTGACTCAGTTTTCTTTGTTATTCACAGGGTTGTATCTAGGATAATAACCGGCTCATATCCAATTCAAGTGCTTTATCTAGATAAATCCCGCTAGTAGCGTGCTTTAACTAGATAAAGCACTTGCATTTATGATTACTTGCACCCCTCGTCTCTACTAGTAAACATCAGTTGACTTAGAAATAATTTACTTGATGGCGATGTTTGTCGAAAAAAAGGCTTTCAGTACCAACGCCAGGATTCGAACCGAGATCTCCTGCATTGCTGTATCCACGCTAGCTTTAAGCTATTATGCTACTAAGTCAATCGACGATAATTTTGCAACAAAAAACGCCTTTAGTGTCATCAAGTCATTAGAATTCAAGTTCATTAGCATTCATCTGAATAGAATTGAAAAGCGATTGTTTAATATTTCCTTGTGGGAATTCATTGACAATGAACAATAAATTATATACAGATTGTTGATATCTTTTAGGAATGCTATTATTTCTTGAATACAATCAAATTCATTGTTTCTTTTCAGAAAACCTTATCAAATGTGGATTAAGTAAGAGTTAAATACCTCAATAAAGCTTATTGCCTCCATTCTTGGTATTTAACTCTTACTTAAATAACATTCATTTAACAATTAATATTATTGGTTGATGCAAGGGAAAGATAAATTGTTCATCAGTTAAAGTTGTTTAAGAAGTTAAACCAACTTGGCTGATGAAATATTATTATCACAAATAAATGTGTGCATACCAGTTTCTTCAGTTGTTGTGTATATTTCTTCACCATTTTCTTTCTGTCTTTGTCTGTCATAGTGTTTGGATCAGTGACAGTCTTCTCTTTATACTTTTCCTTATCCTTTTGAGATAACTTTCTCCACTCTTCCGCAGCATAAGTATTCCTTTCAGGTAGGGAGAGTTCTTTGCAGTGATCTGCATACATAAAAGAAGTTGACAAGCCAGGTTTTAAATGGAATTTGTTTTCTTTATCATTCTCAAGGAAATGACCAGGTCATTACAAAATGACTGGCAGACTAATAATATAGTTTTCCTGCAGCTTAAGCTTTAGTAACATACACAACTAAGTTAGAGCGCAGCAGTGAATCTCCACCTTGTAACCAATCCCACAGAGCTTCATGTACTATATGGCTTTGTTTTGTTCTCAATAACAAACTCTTTCATACATATGTAGTCGAATTAACAAAAGCTTCAGTCAAGCTCCTGCAGTCCTTCAATAATCTTACAAAAAATAATGAGACAATTGTATACTTCACATGCCGATCACAAATTTGTTTCCATTTGATTTATTTATTAAATGATGTCATGACAATTTTGATACTTGCATGATAATAATGGATTTGAGTGACAAATTTCAACCAATAAATTCCATGGTATAAATTACGTAAGTAATTAGCTAATCACGAAAAATCAATGAAAATTTCTTAATGAAACCTATCAATCTATATGGCTACAATATGATTATCCTGACGCAATATTTGTCAAGTTTTTTAGCACTTACAAGTAAATTTGGAGCATATGGTGATATCAATTATAACACAAATATCTTTTAAACCTTCTATTTTTCTATTTCATTCATTGGATTTGAAGTCAATGGTCAATTAATTGTCAATATTTGATATTGTCAAGACAAATACATATATATATCCTTACCGCTCTGGGATAACTTTTTATAAAAGTTATTGTATGATGTTGGCCCTCTTATATAGGTCATCTTTGCAGCTTTCGGTGCAACCTCAACCTCAATGTCCACTTCAGACTTTCTCTTTTTCTTCTCGCTGCTAATCCAATTCTGTAACATAGATCAACAAAACATTTATAAGCTTAATTATAACTAATTCTATCATGACTATTAATTTTCATTATTTCCTTCTCATGGATGACAAAACAATATTAATAATATTATGAAATTATGCGCTTAAGTATATTTGTTATGACATTCTATAGTTCTTAATGATCAATAAGATATTTTGTACACCTATAACATATTAGATAATTATATAGTTTGTTATTGTTTATAATAGGAGATTTTATAGATTCATAACATAAGGAGTAGTTGTTGTCTTTATATATGTTCATTGTTTATTTGCAACAGGTCTGTTTCGTGTGGCCATTAATTTATTGACCATACTCATCAGGAAAGTTTATCTTTTGGAAAGCTCATTTTAAGTTTAAATTGTAAAATATCGAAACAGAAAATGATTATCATATTTAGGTATCATTAGGTATTTGGCAATTACCTTTACATATTTCACTGGTAAACACAAATGAAAGTTCTATCTAATAACAATTAGAGCCTGCAAGGTTGAGTGGACTATTAGCTGATAGTTCACAAGGCCTTACCTTTAGTTACACCGAAAAGTAATATATAATAAAAAAAATAATAATGAATGAATGAATGAAAGACATTTTTCACTTTCCGGTACTTTAATACTCCTATGGTGCTTTTCTTTACCATGGTCAAGTAGCAAATCAGAATGCTGAATTTCATTTTGTATCATAGTCCATACTTTGGAGAATTATAAGTTAATATAAATCGTTAATATAGCTTCCTTTGAATAAAATAATGAATTATGTAAAAATGCCCCATGATCTAGATCTGTTTTAAAACTTTTTTTTGACGCAATTCTCGGGCAATTACAAATCTATGACTTTCATGATTCTCTTGGCCTATAAATAAATTATAAGCTTAACTATGATTAATACTTGAGTAAAACAACGACTAAATTACACGAGGCTGGCAAATTTTGGTTTTATGTAATTCACACGCGCAACCTCAAAATATATTTATACTAAGGCAAGTTTCGGAGGTCCCAAACTCAAACTCAAACGGTTCCTTAGGCCTCTTCTACACGAATCCGATCAGGCTGAAACCGCATAGAAATATTTGCGTCCACACGAATCCTGTTGATCGTTTCCTATTCAAAAGTATGCGGTTTCGGTGCCCGGATTCACTGGATTCGTGTGAACGATATAGGCAGACAAAAGTATCCGGATCCGTGTAGCCGGGGTCTTAGACGGCAATGTATTAACGTACGTAGTCTTATTCTATAAACTAGACTCACTTAATTGAAGGACTTATAAACAAAGCCGCTACAGACTGTGACCTATTAAGACTACAAAGATACATAAAACAATGCACATTAAACCAAGACTTCTCGCTTTGTTTTGAAAGCTAGACGGCACGTGGTTGAATTTAGACAAACCAATATAGCATCGACTATTAAATACTCAATTATTAAATAAGCTAGCTAGCTTTTTGTGATATTTATCATTCAAGTACATTCTAGCTTGACTAATTTATATACTTAAATCATATAGGTGAAGTGTGCTCTTACCTTGACAGCGTCCTCTGAAAGACCAGTTTCACGCATGGCTTCCGAAATCTTTTCCTTTAATATAGTGCCTTTCCCTGTCATGCCTTCATCATACAACCTTTTTAATACACCTTTTTGTTCATCACTTTTGAGACTATACTTCTTGGTAGCCATCTGATTGACGCAGTAAGTTAAAATACGATTGAAGTTCGAAAATTGTTGAATGTTCAAACACCTAAAATAATCCACAATGAAAAATACTGCCTATAGTGCAAGCTAGGAATGCTAGCTCGCTGTTAATTGGTTGCCGAGAACAATACAAAGAATGCCGAGATATCGCACCAACGAGAATGCAGAGAATGTATTCTGGAGTGGGCTGAGCCTGACGGGGTAAATTTACTTTTGTGGGCTGAGGCCATTTACCTCGAGTGGACCGGGTGGTTTTACGTGCTAAGACATTACTCGGTAGAATAACGCGAAGATGACTTTACAACTCAATATTCAACTACAATCTCAACCAAAACAATGTAATTGGTGATCAAAATCATTTCCAAATGTACATGTAAAGATTATATCATTCTTAACTATTCTCTTTAGATTATTTATCTATGCTTCTTGTTTTGATTAGTTTATTGAGCCATTTTCTCGTCCTTCATGTTCGCAAGCGGTTTCCATATACCGACTTTCCTTTAGTTATCTTGATATAACGCAGCAAAAAAAGCTTGATTTGCCACCAGGCATATCCAGTATAAGTCTTTTAATTGAACTAAAGCAACATTTCACCCAGAAACCGCCGGTCTTTGCCGATAAAATCCAAAACTCAAACACATTTACTATTAACTAGTGTCAATTTGAGACTTGGTGTGCAGGGTCATTGTCACGTGACGTTCGAAAACTCGAACAATAACCTATCCCTTTGAAGTCTGCCGGGTTTCCTAACCAGTCCCCTCTATTAATTATGTACTGATATAAGAGCAAAATATTGCAAATGTTTAGTGTTATTGAATTGGTTTTATATTTAGGTTGATCAGCCTTGCTTCCTACATGCAGTTGTCTGGATCGTAGATTAACTATTAAAAAGATGAATTATGTTTTAAAAATATTGATACTTGTTTCTTTGCTTTGATGTCGTTGTTCTTAGCTACTTGGCTGATTAATCTGCTTTCTGGGAATTCGAGGATCGAGTACTCGCGATCGAGTATAAAAATGGTCTGATATTGACATGTTTTAGAAAACCTCTTTCCGTAAAAAGGTTAGAAAATAACAGCTAGAAATTGTATATTGTCTTGAGCAAACCATATAACCAAAGCCAACGCTGATTTGGAAGAGTAAATCGATGTAGGAGTACGCCGGAGAAATCCAAATAAATTCGGCTTCAAATCCAAGATGACGAATTAATTTGCTTGGGCTTCCTGATGTCGAGCCCAGGGTGATTGTTGTCAGCGGGTTGTATAATGAGTTCATAAACATTGTCTCAGCTATCGAGCCTTAGGTCGGGATTAGTTTCGCTGCTCGCTGGGGCTCGCAGCAAAAAGATGAATTATGTTTTGAAAATATTGATATTTATCAAAAAACGTATAATTATATTAGTTACTTGTTTCTTTGCTTTGGTGGCAGTTCGTATTGGAATAATTCCGGCTTTCATGTCGTTGGTTTTATCACTTGCAGCTAAATGCAGGAATCGATCCAGTACCTGATTGGCCGAGAGAACAATAGGACTTGATTTGAGTACGGAAATCTGTTCGGGTGACTATTCGGCTTCGAGGAGTTCGTGAAACTATTCGGGACTCGGAATAAAAGTAAAGATGGCGACGAAAAAGAAAGAATTCGAAAAGCGCCCTGTAACTCTGTGGAAAGGTTGATTGGAGAAGCGTGTTTCGCTGTTGATAATTTGAAAACAATAAAACTGCTTTTTGTTTGCATTAAGGTAAGGAGCTCTATTAATGATATTTCAAAAGAGTTTTTATTTTTAAGCTCAAAACAAACGCTTAATTATAGCGAGCGCTAGCATGGATCGATTCCTGTATCATATATGATATGTGGGATCGATTCCTGTATCATTAACTTAATATATATTACAACTGCCTGGATCCATTCCTGTATACAATTTACGACTGCCTGGATCCATTCCTGTACACAATTTATACAATTTACAACTGCCTGGATCCATTCCTGTACACAATTTACAGCTGCCTGGATCCATTCCTGTATACAATTTACAACTGCCTGGATCCATTTCTGTATACAATTTACAACTGCCTGGATCCATTCCTGTACACAATTTACAACTGCCTGGATCCATTCCTGTACACAACTTATACAATTTACAACTGCCTGGATCCATTCCTGTACACAATTTACAGCTGCCTGGATCCATTCCTGTATACAATTTACAACTGCCTGGGTCCATTTCTGTATACAATTTACAACTGCCTGGATCCATTCCTGTACACAATTTACAACTGCCTGGATCCATTCCTGTACACAATTTATACAATTTACAACTGCCTGGATCCATTCCTGTACACAATTTACAATTGCATGCCTGGATCCATTCCTGTACACAATTTACAATTGCATGCCTGGATCCATTGCTGTATACAATTTACAATTGCATGCCTGGATCCATTGCTGTATACAATTTACAATTGCATGCCTGGATCCATTCCTGTATACAATTTACAATTGCATGCCTGGATCCATTCCTGTATACAATTTACAATTGCATGCCTGGATCCATTCCAGTATACAATTTACAATTGCATGCCTGGATCCATTCCTGTACACAATTTACAATTGCATGCCTGGATCCATTCCTGTATACAATTTACAATTGCATGCCTGGATCCATTCCTGTACACAATTTACAATTGCATGCCTGGATCCATTCCTGTATACAATTTACAATTGCATGCCTGGATCCATTCCTGTACACAATTTACAATTGCATGCCTGGATCCATTCCTGTATACAATTTACAATTGCATGCCTGGATCCATTCCTGTACACAATTTACAATTGCATGCCTGGATCCATTCCTGTACACAATTTACAACTGCCTGGATCCACTCCTGTACACAATTTACAACTGCCTGGATCCATTCCTGTACACAATTTACAATTGGATGCCTGGATCCATTCCTGTATACAATTTACAACTTCCTGGATCCATTCCTGTACACAATTTACAACTGCCTGGATCCATTCCTGTACACAATTTACAACTGCCTGGATCCATTCCTGTATACAATTTACAACTGCCTGGATCCATTCCTGTACACAGTTTACAACTGCCTGGATCCATTCCTGTATCATATGCAAATACCATTAACTGAACCATATACGTATCCCAGCATTCTTAGGCCATCCTCACATTTTTTTCCCCACTGCCTCTATTATTGTCACAGAGGTGGGTTGGTAGGTCTGTCAGAGAAATAAAATAAATTATAACAATAAAAACAAATACAAATGGGCTATTTAAGCTTAATTAATAATTTGTATACATGTAATATTTCCAAATTGAAAGAGAAAAAACATATGATTTAACAGGTTCCCATTTTTAACCTGTACTTATGCAAATTGTGTTGATGTGTGCTAAACACACAGACCAACCAATCAGAGTATATTATTTCTGAGGTGAACTTCTCTGATTGGTTGATCTGCGTGTTTAGCACACATCAACAAAATTTGCATAAGTACAAATTTAAATGGGAAAGTACAGATTTAAAAGAAAAAGTACATATCTAAATGGGAAAGTACAGCTTTAAATGTAACCTGTTGATTGTACTTGCAAGGTTGGGCGATGGGAAACAAAAAAAAATGATTGTGAGGTGGTCAATGCAGTCCTCAACAGATTTCTGGGGCAGATAAATATTCATGCATTATGATAATTGTCTAGTTGGGTTTCAAGATAGGACTTGCTTGACTTGCCCCCTGGTCCGATGTATATAGTTTATTGATTGTTTGGCTCATTTTTATTAGTATTGAGCTCTAACTACGATTCTTTTTTTCAGACCTTGCAATTACTAGACTCCAGTTTAACAAGATTAGTCACAGGCTTTGATTGGTTAAACACAATAGCCTCAATTGTGATTGTCTTGTTTTTGCAAATACTCTGGTCTTACATTAACTATATCCAATCTGTGGAGGAAGTGGGGGTTCTGGGCCAGTGGATCAGTGGATCAGTGGATCCTGAGCCCGCGAGCCCCACGTGACTGCTGGTCATCAGCGGTTTGAACCACGCGCTCTAGTGCGAGGGTGGATTCTGCGCCCGCGGGCGCCACGTGACCCCAGGTCAGCGGTTTGAAGCACGCGCTCTAATAGTTAAGGTCGCGGGCTCAGAGGGTTAGGGCTTAGGGTTATAGGGTATTCCACAGGGATCCCGATCTAGAGCGAATCAGGGGTCTAGGAGGAGGATCACGTGACCAACAGGGTTCGAGGGTTCGGAGATCACGTGACCTGTTGAAGGGCAGGATCGGAATGTAAATCGATGGGGGAAAACCACTGACCAGTACCTGTTGAAGATCGCGGGCTCAGAAAAGTACGCCTCAGGGGAATGACCGCTGACCAGTAGGACTTTGGATCACAGGCTCAGATGAGCGAGAGGGTTAGGGGTTAGGGGTAGGGGTAAGGGGTTGGGGTTAGGGCTAGAACCCCTGACGTGGTGCCTGACGTGGTTCCTTTTACCTGACGTGGTGCCTGACGTGGTCCTCTTTTTCCTGACGTGGTTCCTTCCTGACGTGGTTCCCTGACGTGGTTCCTCTCCTGAGGTGGTTCCCTGACGTGGTTCACTTCCTGACGTAGTTCACTGACGTGGTTCTTTCGTCATTTTTATTGCCTTTTAAATGCCGTTTTACAATGGTTTTCACAAGGAAGTATATATTTTTTTCAATTTTGCCACGTTACGGTTACGGTCCACGTTAGCAGGGCGGTTTCTGTTAAAATTTATAGGTGTGATTAATGTTATGATTAGCAGAATTGAAATGCCGGTAGACTGGCTTCGATGATAACGTTTGAAAGTGTGAGCTCAACGCCGCGACGTACAGCATGCCACGCTAAGGGGATTATAGGGCCTTCGTGTTTTGGTATGATTTTGCCGTAAAATCTCGTTTGGATTAAAACTTTTTGGAATCTTCTTTTTTTTCATTTGAAAGTTTATCATTTAAAATATACATTTGTGGAAAAATATATTTTTAGCCAAATTGACGTCGCGAGCGTGGACCGTATCCTTAACATTTGAAAACTTCATTTATATATGTGAAACTCATTGTTAAACTTATTTGCACTGTTCTATTTCTATATTTCTATTCATTAAGTTTATTTGTCGAGGCTTTGTTTTTATTTTTCTTTCTTTTATTAACTTTTCAAACTGAAGTAACTTGATCATATTAAACTTATGACATACATTTGTGAACATTTGCTCTGTACTAATGTTTACGTGAAACCCTTTTGTAAACGAACCTAAAGTACCTACTTTGATACAGATGTACTTTAGACCTACTTGGAGTCTAGTGTGAACCCACCTAATTGTCAAATGTAGTTACAACCTTTTCCCTCTTTTTTTGATTTTTTTGCTTGCTCGGTTTGCCTTATACAAGGTCTTTATTTTTTCCATACACTTCTGTCTGTGTAGCTTGGTCTTCTTTCTTGCCCATATCGCATTTGCTTTGGGGTCTCTCCTGAAAATTTTCTTGATGGTAACTGCTGAAGGCCAGTTTTTTAGGTCATTCAGTAGAGTACTGAAGCAAGTTTCGATGGTTTTTGTGTCTTCGTCGCTCCACACGTATCTTCTTGGCTCCTTTGAGCTCGGCTCTTCGTCGGTTAAGTCATCTGAGTCACTTTCGTCTTCTTCTTCTCTTACGTCCTTTTTCACACCCACCTTTCTTTTCTTTCTTTCATTATCTTCTCGTTCCTCTTCGCTGTCCTCTTGCTCTTCGTCTGTTTCTTCCTGGGTTAGGCGCTCTTTAATCTGTCTCTTTGATCTATCGACTTCCCTGTCTTCTTCTTTTTCCTCCTCGTTGTTCTCTTGCCTGTCGTCTAGCACTTCGCTGTCCTCTTGGTCCACCTCCTTGTGTTCTTCTCTGTCCTCTTCATTGTGGCGTTCTTCTCTCTCTTTGTCTTCAGTATGGCGTTCTACTCTCTCTTCTTTGTCTTCATCGTGGCGTTCTACTCTCTCTTCTTTGTCTTCATCGTGGCGTTCTTCTCTGTCCTGTTTGTTTTCATCGTGGCATTCTTCTCTGTTCTCTTTGTCTTCATCGTGGCGTTCTTCTCTGTCTTGTTTGTCTTCATCGTGGCATTCTTCTCTGTTCTCTTTGTCTTCATCGTGGCGTTCTTCTCTGTCCTGTTTGTCTTCATCGTGGCATTCTTCTCTGTTCTCTTTATCTTCATCGTGGCGTTCTTCCCTGTTCTCTTTGTCTTCATCGTGGCGTTCTTCCCCGAGGCTGTCCTCCCTGTCCTCCATGTCCGTGTCCCCATCTTCATCTTGGCGTCCTTCACTACATCTCACCTTTATGACAAACAAGTAATCAAATTATATCACACTCTTTATGACAGCGGTATATGAACATGTGTTACCTACCATTAAGTCAGTTAGTTTTCGAGTAACTTCCGAGGAAGCAATTTCCTCACTGGCTTTATTGTAATATCTGTCGGCGGTTCTGAATGAGCACAAATATACATTAGCTGATTGCTTATTAAAGGTATTTTAGTAATGTAAACTTACTTTGGGTCATGCTTCATTTTTCTTGCAAGTTTGTCTTTCTCTTCGCGACTTGAATAGGGATGCAGTTCTGTTACAATCATCTTTCTGATGGTGGTGCTGGACACTTTTTTGGCTGTAGTGCCAGCAGCTTTGGCAAATGACGAGAGCCAGCGATGAAGCTGGCTCGACTTTACTGGTTTACCAGTTCGACTATTGATGAAGAAGGATACGGTATCTACACGTTCGCCACTCAAAACGGGTCTGCAAAGAATCATACGTAACTTTAGACTTGTACACTATTGGTATGTAATATATCAAAATCTCGTGCTTGGTGCTTGATCAGGAGAACCAAACACCGAAACACAAGTGTTTGGTCGGTGTATCACGACATATGCACGTGACTGAAAGACAAAGTAATAATTGGTCCCTGAGATAACGAGTTTGAGAAGAAGAAACCATACACTCACCTCACAGTGTGCCTATTTGCGTGAAGATACGTGGCAGTTTCATTGTCCCATTGAAGAAAGGCTGGTCCTGAGCAATACGATGTCTTATGGTGAGGAACTGGCACAGAATACAGTCCGTTTTGTAGTTGCCGAGCCTTGCAAACCTGGCTCACAGTTAACCCTTCCAAAAGTAAGGGCTGTCCTCCATTGAACAGACATAACTGTAATGCCAAGAAATTTCTTAAAGTCACGGCATCATCCGTGCCACAGCGAGTCTGTAATAGAGATGTTTGATTTAAGAAATAGAAGACGATTTTCCGTGTTATATAGCCTGATATAAACACGCGTGATGTTGGGAGAACACGAGAGAGCGTAGGAAAAGCACGAGCCGTTAGGCGATATTTAGGCTAAATCGGCATTTTAATTGCTGATAAGAATTTCAATTCTCAATACGCGCACCATCAATACGCGCGCGCATTTTTAGATAGCCTCATCCAACACGGTTTTTGACCAATCAGAGCGCGCGTACTATCTAAATTATTTTATAAAATGATGATGATGATAATAATAACAATAAAATAATATTTATCGAAGTAACAATATTTGTCGAAGTAACAATATTTGTAATAGGATCATCCGGGTGGATGTAGCCCTCAGAAGGGCTGTTTGATGTGACTGACGTTTCGACATCCTGTGCGGAAGTCATCTTCAGAGTCAAGTGAATAAAAAGTCAGATAGAGTGATATTTATACTCCCACGCTAATTAATGGATGTTGCGTCGTTAGCGGCATCGGTCTTGTTGTGTGGTTGGGTGTAATTAGCGGCATAAGTCCCATTGTGTGGCGGTACCGTTTCGGCGGCGTTTTGTTTGTTAAGTTTGTTTACAAGCCGGTTGTATTGTGTTGGAAGTGTAATAGATCTTTTAATTGGTTGATGTTCTAACTTGGTAAACCAACTTTCAAGGACTAGTCTTTGCTTTCTGTTCCCACTAAAAGAAATACATTCACCAGAATCCCAGTTAATGGAATGTCCAGTCTTGGTATAATGCATGGCGATGTTGTTTCGATTGTCCTGTTGTTGAACTGCTTTCTGATGTTCCTGTTTTCTAGTATTAAACGATCTACCTGTTTCACCAATATATGTAGCCTCACAGTCATTGCATGCAATTTTATATATAGCACCGATTCGATCATTAGGACTGTCTTTGTCTTAAACCTTAGTCAGGATCTGGCGTAGTGTAGATATGGGTTTATGAGCTACGCTGATGTTGTGCGGTTGTAAAATACGTGATATGATCTCTGACGTCCCCCTGATGTATGGTAGTGAAATATAGGATTTGGGCGAGGAAGACATGTCAATAAGACTTTCCCTATGATTTCTTGGTTTATGCGTGTTGGTATTAAAACTCTTACAAGGCGTGCTCAAATCATTTGTGACTCAGCAGATAGTTTACACAGTGAGACTCAACATCTGAATAATGTGTTTCATAAGAACAACTATAGCGATAAGTTTATTAATACCACCATTATTGCACCACCATCTGGGCTTTTTAAGAAGGCCACAAATGCCTTTAAAGCAGCACCAAACTTTGAGGGTTTTCTCAGAAATGTATTGATGGACATTGCTAAAATGAAAAATTTTGTAACTCAGGGAGATGATAAGAACAAGTGCAGAGCCGTTGGTCTTATACTTACAATTAGTTGAAGCCTTCGCAGATGCGGATTCGGATTCGGAATCTGAAATCACTTCATCAAGTTCTCTGTTGCTCGGTATGTAGTCTTCAGAGTCATCTTCGTCCTCTGAACTAGTTCCCGATTCTATGACGACTTTGCGAACTACAAAATAAAAACAGTTAAAGTTAACATATTTCAAAGACAATTCCTACTATACCCATTTAGAAAATAACTATTTGAAATCATGTATTTTGATTGGTTGAGGCGCGTGCTTTATGAGAGCACACAGCACACGCGTTTGCATGTTGATCAATTTGTATTTTATAAAAGAAATAGAAAACTTGCTTTCTGTGCTGTATGCAGTTATAAAGCACTTGGGGATTGTCAGAACATTCGAGAAGTGTTGAGAACTTTGCGTCGTGCTTCTCTTAATACTTCTCTCGTGTTCTGACAACCCCGCGTGCTTTATAACTGCACACGGCACGCGCGCGCGTTTTCTATTTCTTCATCATTTGTTTCACCTTTTGACCGTGAGAGGTGCGTATTGTTTTCATTAATATTAGTACATTCAGTTCTATCTTGAAACTGACTTGGAACTGCAAGTGAAAAATATTATTAGCATGCTCCATCAAGTGTAAAGGCCTTTTTCGCTCTTACTTTCTATAACAGGAGGCCGGGAAACAATGTTTTCATCAGGATCATCTTCTCGGGCCTTCATCTTGCGCATCCATTTATTGTATCTAAATGAAGAAAATAACACATTTAGAACAACAACAATAAAAATGCATTAAATGCAATTTTGTAGCTTACACTATTGGAGTGGTTTTCTTGTCAACATTATGCTTCGTCTTCCAGTGCGATATGTAGTTTTTGACCACAGCTTCGCAGCCAGGAAATGGGCACGGCCTAAGAAGAACGGACAGTTAATTTAGCAACATATTTTCTTTGTTAATTATTACAAAAACGTACTTGCCTTAAAGGATTAACACATACTTTTTTCTTTTTTTGAAATGTTGTCTTAAGTTTCTCTTCCGACCAGTTTTTAACATTACGTAGATGGCGCCATAACTTCTTGCCATATGCCCTGCCGCAATCTGGGCAGACACCTTTCGATCTCACTTCGTTATTCTTTGCCGCCGCCTTCTCGTTATCTTTTCCCTTCTTCCCCGAGGCCATTCTTCCTTTCCACTTCCCTTTTCCTCCATCATCCTCCTCCACATTTCCATCTACACGTCTATCTCCAACATCATCAATTTCTCCAGCATCTTCGTTTTCCGCATCCCTATCAATACTTTTCTCTACAACATCTACAACTAACACATCCTCCACGCTTACACGATCCACATTGCAATCAACACTCGTCTCTACACCCTCAACCTGCCTACTCTCACTACTACACTCGCCTCTAGTCTCGCCAAACACCGGCCTCTCTAGCACACTATCGGGAATCTCAAATTCTACTTCATGAACTTCAACTTCTGTACTGTTTTCTGTTTGACACCAACTGTCAGTAGTCTCTGGGCGGGAGTCTTCGATAACTTCCATCTCCTCGTCCGTATCATCCTCATTTAGAACGAAGTCTTCATTTAGAACGACTCTGGCAACGCTGGGTAGTTCTTGTACGCAGAAGTCATCTTCATCAAATGCTGCAATGAAGAAGTTCAATATAAATATCAAGAAGAGAGTAGCGAGTATATAAAGCCTTAAAATCGTATTCATACTCACACTGATCGACAAACCTGTCACCAGTCACTAATGCTTGGTCAACTGGTGTATTGATACTCTTGATATGGAGCTTCCTATTCATTTCTTTCGCCAGTTTTCGTAGAAATAGAGCAGTCGTTGAGAACGACCTCTCCAGAAGAAGTGCATAGGTATTCAGCTTATTTTCTTTCATATGCATCCACGATCTTCTGTACTGTTCTAAATCACTAGCTAAATCGTAAATACTAGGGTCTTTGTACGTAAGTTTATTTTTCGGCATCTGAGACAAATTGAAAACTACTCATCACTCATGTATATACTTCGCTGCTCAATTAACACCAATTAATTTCTTGCATATCAAACAATTGTTGTCCTTCGTGCGGGATCCCTGTACATTTTCATAAATTTGGGCTTCCTGCTTTAAGCCTCGTTTCTGAACTGTTCTAAAATGGCCGACTGAAAGAAAAAGTCAAATCTATGATATCTGGAAGTTTGGACTCAAAATAACGGGGAAAAATGCGAAAAACTGTTCTATCGACACTACCAAATAAGGTAAGAACACCAAACATGACATGCAAACAAAGGACAACTTTTTTTAGGCAATTCTTTGATATGCAAATTGCTCTAATCCTTCAAGCATTTTAAAGCCTGGAGGGTTAAACGGAATTATGATTTTGAAGTTATCGTTTTATTTTTGCTATATCGTTGTTTTTATATCGAACCTAATCAAAATCGGCAATTTCACATAACTTTAACATCTTAACATTTTGAAGGGAAACGTTTTGTGGAAAATTGGTCACGTGGCCTCTATGTGAGCTGCAAAAAATCTATAACTTTGACCTTAGGGTTATGAAACTTAATTATATTTTCGCACTTCATACTATAAGTGCTATTCACATCTGCCTTAATACCTGAACCACCTTTACCTTTCGTTTAAAAGATATTTGGCACGAGGTCACGTGACCACTTTGTTCACTGAAATATTGGCAAATATCTCCTAAACTAATAATGGTGGCTCGGGTATGAACGCGGATCCTAATAAATCTTAGAGTGAAACATACATAGATAGATTGACGAAACGGTAAAACTTAAGTCGTATTTCGACTTTACTGATAAAGTGTTTCCAAAATTAAACGTCAGAATCAAGAAACGAGCAGTGCTGATATAATATTGATATATCTAAGTGAAAGCGGACATTAAGTTCAGCGTTTTACTGTATGTGGACGGGCGAATAGGAGGGACCTTTTTCACGCCGGCATGCACTGTGAAGCCACAAACCTTGGTGTCGAAAACGGATGTTTCTTATCCGTTTTCGATGGTTGAGTGTTAACAGTCGAAAACGTTTTGAATGGGCTAAAACTTTTATGCTTGTTTGGGAAAATGAAAACAGATTGCATTTTAATAGACATTACCGCCGGTTATAGGTCGTCTGATTATAAATAATCATTTTATACTGTGACAGGCTTCTATCGATGTTTAATTTTTTTATTAGTGGGTTTCTGCTTGGCAAAGCCAAATGCTCAAAATCAAAATCAGCTATGTTTTCCGACGTTACGTTTCATTTATTACTGAAAATGGCTTTGGTCTAAACGGCAATCTCGCAAGCACAGTAAGTTTTAAACAACTTAGTGACATTTATGAAGTCTTGTTGAAAAGTCCCGACGAGCACTAGCACACTCGATACCTTTAGACCCCGGCTACACGGTTTACTTTTGAAACCGCATATATTTTGATGCGAATCGGCCTATCGTCCCAGGGGCGGACGGAGGGGGGGGTGAACTGGGTGACTATTCACCCCCCTTTTTTGGAGTAAAGTCCCGTTTTAGCAAAGAAAAGCAGGCACATTACGATCTTTGCGCTCTTGTGTCTGCCGTTATCCGCCAAAAGGATATCAAAGTTCACCCCCCTTGTCAAATTTCTGGATCCGCCCCTGCGTCCACACGAATCCAGTGAATCCGGTCACTGAAACCGCATACTTTTGAATAGGAAACGATCAACAGGATTCATGTGGACGCAAATATTTCTATGCGGTTTCAGCCGGATCGGATTCGTGTAGAAGAGGCCTAAGCCGTGAATTGCCCCTCAAACTCCCCTGGGGTTGTTATCCACAAATACAACTTTCTATAAAAAAGCACGCTTTATTTTATTCACACATTGTTAAATATATGCAAGATTACTACTATCACACCACGTTTGTACCGACTTTTTAAAGCTTTAGTAAGACAGTATTAACTAGTCTTAGTGCACTTCTAATATTCATCAGTGAAGTTGTTATGCACTTATCTCGTCCTACCCATTCCCTGAGGAAAGAAAAAATACAGGGAACCAAAGTCCGTAGGACATTTTGCGGGATGAGAAAAGTAACCATAGTCAGACCTTCGAGAAATTTTCGATAGTCAGTGTTGATTTGTGAAAAAAGAAAACGCTTTCTTTAAAGTTTCAAATGTTTAGTATTGATTTGTAATTTGTTTTAGCTCAGTTGATCAGACGATTAGACGAGAGCCAGGTGCGTATCGTGACTCGGACCAGACGTTCGATTCTCCGCAGTTCTGTGGTTTTCTACCGCATTGCTTGCATCGCTTGTACTTGTCACACTGTTCGTGGATCAACATCGCGGGAGAGACAGCACGTTGCCTCTCTTCTTCTTCACGGGATTTCTTCTTATGTACGTTGTCAGCCCAGGACTGCTCGAGTGAGCGTCGCGTTTGTAGTTGCTCTTGATGCCGCACAGACCGATCAATGATGATACTGCAAAGGAACGAAACCAAAGTTACAAATACAGCAATCTCGTAAAGGTTATGTTTAGTGTTAATGTCTTTTTTGAAAGACAAAGTTAATGACATTATTTTGGTTCAAATGTTCTCCTAAGCTTACCGTGGTTACCAGAGGCTTGACTTAATCTCTAAAAAATTTCTAAAAAAGTTTCTCTCAAACATTTCGTGCAAGCCAAAATTGCCACTCAAATCTTTGCATTTCTATCAAATAAATTCCGTGCGCATGCCAGCTGGCTAAAAAAAATTCGTGCACGGACCAAATCTGCTTAGGTTTCTAAGGGTTTTGTAAGCTCTCTATAAGTAAAAATCCATCCGTACACACTTTAAAACCAATATCTGCAGACAACGTTCTCGTACTGTGGCGCGCGCCATTCAGTTTAAAAACACAGAAACCCGAAAACACGCGTACGTAAGCCAATCTAAATTTGGCGCTTTTTCAGGTCATCCGAATACAGTCACTATTATCTTATAGTTTATTGTATTTAAGTCAAGCAAAACCACATTGAAATACTGACAACTACTAGTTAAGTTTATTTATTATTATGTTCATTTTTTTCATTTTTTCGTCCGCCGTCCGCCTTCAGCCATCCGCCATCCGCCGTCCGCCGCGGACCGTCCGCGTCCTCTTTATAGACACACCCCATTTTTATTAGTCCCAGTAATGTCTGGCATAAATATATTGTAGACGTTTTAATAAAATAATACAAAGTTTAACTAACTCTCTCTTGGTACGTTCCAGCATCTCGGATTCTTCTTTCTGGTTACGTAAGTCATTCAATATGGCCCCGCGTTTCTTGTTGGACACCATATCAAGCTGTTCACGGTACAATTTACGGGCTCGTCGCCTCTGTTCCTCTAGCTTGTCCTCTGTAACGTCATGTATGCCAAATATAGGGCCACTAGAGTCCGGTTCTAGCGCTGGGATAGGAAGGGGCTTGAAACGAACCTGATTACAAGAAAATATATCAAATCATAAATACCTTTATATCTTCAATAATGAATTTCAATTAAAGTATGAAATGATGATAATCGACGTGGTAAATAAACCAGTTCAAGTATTAGAAAAGCTCGAATAAAATTTCGGGTCTTTAACGGGATTGAAGGCACATATATTGTTAGAAGGTCATTTTATTGAGTTCATTTGTGCCACTGAAGATATTCTTCTTTCATTATTGTTCTGCCATATATTAGTGCACGCCATATATCCGTGAAAGAAAATTGCACTATTTTGTACAACATGTGGGTATTACTGGAGCATAATAGTGTAACTAGTGTATCCTTTATTAAAAAAATTCATGAATAATTAATGAGACATTTTCAAAAGAACCCATGACCATGACGAGTGTTGTAAATCTTCTTGTAATGTGTATTGTGAGATTCATGCTTGAGTAAGTTCTGAGTTAGACAATTATAACTAAATAATCAATCAATAACTAAATTCTTAATATTCCAGTTTCATGTTATGTATCACGTTGTTTCACGGATTTATGGCCTGCATTCTAAAGACATAACGTCAGTTTTATAACGTTGCTTACATGTATAAATACTAAATACACTTTCTTTACTTATCTGTTCGTAATAGCTGTTTTATAACTTTTACTTACATGTATAAATACTAAATACACTTTCTTTACTTATCTGTTCGTAATAGCTGTTTTATAACGTTACTTACATGTATAAATACTAAATACACTTTCTTTACTTATCTGTTCGTAATAGCTGTTTTATAACGTTACTTACATGTATAAATACTAAATACACTTTCTTTACCTATCTGTTCGTAATAGCTGTTTTATAACGTTACTTACATGTATAAATACTAAATACACTTTCTTTACCTATCTGTTCGTAATAGCAAGCATGCGCAAAAATATACATGCACTGACAATAATGAATAATTAATTAATTAATACATTACTTTTTAACGTCTCAAATCTTCAAGGTAGACATAAATGGGGAGACTTGGACTCTCACAATGCTCCTACATTAAATATTTTAGCAAACAGCTCTACTCTAATGTTGTAAACTAACTAACTACCTTTAACTTTCTGCCTGGCTGGTTCCTGGACATGAGATATTCTGGATCAAAGGGAGGTAACGATCCAGGTTTACATGGTGGAAGAGTGAAGCCTGGTAAATCTAATTGTTTTTCCTGAGCTTTTTGTGCAACTAGCTGGGACTGACAATGGACAATAACATCAACAATAATAATGATTAAAGTGACAATGGAAGGGATAATACGACAGTGGCAATTACAATGACAGGGTTTTATACTAGAACACAGACAATTCATCTTATGGCGACCAAGTCGTCTGGCATGGTGTGTAAAACGGGACGAACACAATTTGAGACTAAATCAAATTAAATCAATTTACGATACATTGTATGTCCGTTGAGACGATTTGTCCGTACTAACTCTGGTGTGTGCCAATGACAGTGACTGATACAGAAACTCAAAAACAGGTAAAGCTGCATGTTATGAGCTTGTTTCTTTTTTTTTTTTTTTATTAGATAAATCTGGTTGAGTGATACTGACTAAATAGTTACTAAATAAAAACTGTTAGTAAATAAGTTGGTAAATAGAGCCGCTTTCATTAGTCCGTGAAAGGCACACTTTAGTGTATTTGATTATTTTAATGCACCTGAATTCAATTATGTTGACTATCATACTTGAACTAATGCACTTTGTTTCACGGGTTAATGAGAACCCTATTGTGTTTTTATATCGTCGTTAAAGTGTTTTCGCTCGAATATGTTTCATGGATATTCTGCTTTTACTCTATTAGATACGTATTTTACTCTCATTTCATGGTTTTAGTATTTGCGTTCTATTTTGGAAAGACTTACCTGTGTGTCTAGTGCCGTCTTGTACACATCAGTTGTTATTTTTTTCTCACGGAGAAACTGTTCTCGTTGAAGGGCAAGACTAATGAACAAGAAACAGAAAATGAATTTGAGAAATTATTGCTATCATGAACGTAAAAATGGGATTATGTAAGCAAAAAAGGACTTGCTCCAATATACCTTCAGGAGATTTTGAAGCATTACATTCCTAGGCGAAGTTTAAGGTCACAGAAATAAGCTATTATTAGAGCAGCCAACATATAATCTGAAATGTTATGGCTTAAGATCATTTTCTATCTGTGCTCCTATGTTATGGAACAAGCTTCCAATCGAAATTAATTGCATTTAATTTGTAATTCATAGTTATAAGTATAATCCAGTTGTAACTATATTTTTATATATTGTAATGAATTAACTTGTCTCACGAGACATTAGCGCATTTGGGCATTTTGCAAAGTGCGCTTTATAAATAAAGTTATTATTATTATTATTAGTTGGCTCATGTTGTCAACAAGGTTAAGGCAACAGGAAAGTGACAAACAAAACTAGGTGAACCTAACCCTGGGTGAATGCATTGGTAGAGCATTGGATTTGCATAATATCATGTGTATGATCATTTTACCAAAATATCCAAAGTCAACTTGTACAATTCATTTTTGTACAATGAACTATTCGGTACTAAGTATTCCAACAAAATTCATTCGTTTTTGAAATAGCTAAATACATACTCTTCAGCTAGCTGTATTTGCTCCAGTCTTTCAAGGAATTCTTGCTCTCGTGTCAAACGGCTTAACTTCTCATTCTTTGCTGTGACCTGTAAGTTTAATATATCAAATTCCACAGTTTGAGAAGAATTAATGAAAAATGTCCCGCTTATTTGATGAAAGTTGCTTAATACAAGTGAGTGCATGCGTAGCACGAGTGGCATTAACCAACTTCCATCAAATACAAGTGGTACTCATTCCTTTATTCTTTGAGAACTTAGTTGGCATTTCCATTTTATAATATATCCACTTACAATACGACTTTCTGAAGCACTCATCTACTGTATTTCAAACAACAACACAAAGTAAACAGTTCAGCCAATCAGAATTTAGTATTTCAAGTAGATGTGTTATTATAGTGGAACAAAATGTTTTTAAATGCATCAACACTTCACGAAATCAATTGTCAATCATCTAATTGGGCTCAAAATTTAGCAAAATTGTTTTTTATGAGAGCTATTTGTACAACTATGAGACTACACGGATCCGGATATTTTTGAAACCACATACTTTTTGATGCGAATCGGCCTATCGTCCACACAATTCCAGTGAACCCGGTCACTGAAACTGCATACTTTTGAATAGGAAGCGATCAACAGGATTCGTGTGGACGCAAATATTTCTATGCGGTTTCAGCCGGATCGGATTCGTGTAGAAGAGGCCTGAGAGTCGTTGCCGCGGAAACATCCAAATTTGTTCACGTTCACGTGATACCCTCTTGGCCAATCAAATTGCGAGAAAAATGAACTTTGACAGTTGGTATATAACAATGCGATTTGTCCAGAGTTAAAAAAAAAACCTAAAATATGAATACAAATCAAAACATTCATAAAAACTCAGATGCAGTATGGTGAAATACAACTTTACGCACTAGTGCACATGTATTACTAATTAATATCTGATACCCTATTAGCGCTACCAAAGCCTGCATGTAAATTGGAAAAATTATATTACATATATTGCATTATTATAGCTGTACCTGTTCGCTAAGATTGTTCGAGTAAGCTCTCTGTTGTATAACACGGGGTGGAGTCAGGGCACGGTTTTGAAACAAATAAGATCTCTGCATGAAAAAAAAAAGAAAAGAAAATGACATATGCGCTACACAAAAAATAAGTGATAACAATTATGAACAATAATTCGTTGAATAATGAAGTTTATAGCCGAAATATATGGGTTGGACTTCACCAGTAGAAAGCTGCGTTTTTATTGGCCCCAGTTAGACAGCACCGCTATTGTTTGGTTAGGTTTAGGGCAATTGTTTGGAAAGACTCTATTGTTTTTCAAACCAATCCTAAACGATGTTCCGAGTTGGTGAAGACTCGCCCAAATATATAGGTGAATGTAGTGTTTACAAGTGTTGGTATTGTGATGACAATTTGCCAACCATTTTAACAATAGATTTGTTCATTTTCTTTGTTCTGATAACAATGGTTGGTTGGCAAAACCATAACAAAATACGTCAATGTACGTACGTCCGCCTATTCTATTTACAAATAAAGCACTTACAGAGAATTCAGTTGGCCGTGCTGTATTCTTCGCCTAAAGAATAAAATCAAGAATATACAATATCAATATGTGATCTTTGCCATCAGTTTTACCAGACCGGCAGTCAAATATATACCAAATTGAAGGTCCTTGTGTTGTTAAAAACATACATTTGAAAACATAAAATCTCCAAGAGTCATGAGTAATCGAGTACCCATATATCAAGTACTCCTATTCCAACATATAAAGCCCGCATTGTTTCAGGTCAGCTTTTACCATTACTAACCTTAACAGCTTCAGCGACTCCAAGGTTGAAGGCAGCCACTTTATGATTGTTCTGACGATTATGTATGTTTTTGGTCTGAAAATGTGGTAAAATAAAATAAAATATTATGTTTTTATCAGGTAAAGAAATCGTTCGAAATAAGAGCATTTCGAAAAATCTAAGAAAAGCTAAGATTCCGTGAGATGATTTTGAGATGAAGCTAGAAGAAGCTATCGCGTGAAGAGCGATGGAAACAAAAGAACCTGGTACAGACCTGTTCTGTCATGATAGCTTCGTTGTCCTTTTGATGCTGATATTCCTGAAGTAAACGATCCTGTTCCAGCTCTTTACGACGCCTCTCCTCACTTAGGTAGACAGGGACATTCTTTTCTGCTCGCTGATGGCAAAGATAGCACAACTCCTGCCCGCCTCGAGACCCGTGAACCGTACACCTGGAAGTACAACTGATGGTTATTTAGGTGATTGTGATGATGGTAATTATTCAATTCAATTCACTACAGTTTTATTCAGTACCATGAGTTAACAGTTACAGATATTTAGTTACAGTGTACATATGTATATTGGCTAGAACGATCAGGATAATATGGTGCATGATGATGATGATGATAATGGTTGATGTGAAGAGTTCAAGTAAGAAAAAGAACGATCTAAATGTTTCTAGAATGTTTACTATTTTTATTGTCACGCTATTGTGTTACTACTAGAATATTTGAGAACTTTCTGTTTCACAAGTGTTTTAGAAAGCTTTCACAATATTCCTAAGTCGTAGAAAGTTCTAGTAGTTGTTCTATTTTATAGAAGATAATATAAATGATTATTAATAGAACGTTTAGACTATATATACCAGTTACAAGGAGAGGATCATAATAGAGAACAAAGAAAGGGATTTTAGCTGAACATAAAAGAATAGTAGAATCGAGCAGAATAGAAATCCAATAGAATCGAGTCGATTGTTTATCCTCGGAAATAAAATAAAGTACCTTTGTGGTTGTCTCGTATTGGTAACCAATGGTGATGATGATGATAATGATGATAATGGTGATTGTGAAGATGATATAATGATGGTAATGATGCTAAGAAATTATTGAGTGAGGTTGAGCATTATATCGTAAGTTATTAAGACCGAGGTCTGTGTTATATGCCGAAGCTGGAGGCTGCATGAGGCAGACTCGAGGTCTTGATAATTTACGATATCATGCGAAAACCGAACCCAATAATTGTTTTATTATACATTTTATAAAGTAAAAGTACAATTATAATTAGGTAAAAAAGGGACAATAACAAGCAAATCTCGCTGCCATTTTCACATCAACTCCCTGACAACGGAGGGAGCCTGGGAACTTGACAGTGATGTCAAGTTCACATGCTACTCAGATTTAGCCGTTTGCTCTCAGCCAATCAGATTCAATGTAGTTAGTAAAATGTATAATAATGGTGGTGATATCAACAATAAAATGAAAAAGATATTAATGATGATAATTAAATGATAACGATAGTAATAATGATAACGATAGTAATAATGATAAGATAAGCATAACAAAACAAAAATAAAGTAATGTCTATAATATTACCTGCTTTCAGTTCCAGCTTTGCTGTGTGTACGAGGCAGATCAAAGAGATCAGTTGGACTTAACTTGGACCTAGTGTGTATCGTCTTATCAGCCGGGCGCTCTCTAGAGAGCGTTTCTGTTGTTTTCTTCCTGTTTGGTGTCCTGACGGGAGCTTGTTCGGGAGCGCTGTAACTTACGGCCGTTGCTTTGGCAGGAGATAGAGGGGATCTGGATCGAGTTTGTTGAGGTGGGGTCTGGGAAGGAGTTGGGGCTTTTGTTGGAACTGAAAAACAACAGAAATGACGAATTAGATACAGTGCAACTGGTAAAACAGGTTTGAAACCTGTTTGATAAAAAAACCCGCTGAACAAAACTGACTATAAATAGTCACTCATTATATTACGGTTTTTTAGAGCCGAAGAATGTAAAACGAATGTGAGACGATATGGCAAGTTGAAAGAGAAACCCAAGACATTTTAAAATTGAAAGTTGAAAACGTTCCAAACCTTTTACCTCTTTTCGGCACTATCCGGTAGAGAACTTAACCTTTATAGTCACGATGTCTTTTGTTATCGAAATTGCTTGAACTTATATTCACATCATCATTGGATTATTACTTATTAGTATATAAATACACATGTGATAATAGAAAACCTCGTGCAGTGATTGGTCGAGAAATTCACACTATTTCTCGATAATCACCTACAGCGTTTTTCACGCGTTTAGAAACAAGAATTGAACAGTTTTTCTTCAAAAAAGGCTGGTTATTCTTACTTTTTGAATTAATTACTTTTGTACTTATACTAAAACAATTATCCACCTCAGGCTCAGTGGATACCGGTGAATAATGACTCCGTCTCGGTTATTATACACTGATATACCTTTCGCCTTGGGCGAATAAGTGTTAATTATTGGACAACCGTTGTGCTCCAATACATTTGTCAATCGAGATTTCTCTTCTGAGATTTCACTTTGTGCACTGTATAAATAGTACCCTCTACACTCAGAAAGAAATGTATATTTTAAACTAAAATAGTTACTAACTTATAGTTTCTATTTAGTGACTATTTAGTCAGTATCACTCAACCAGAAACATCAAATACAAAAGGAAAAAATTATTTCAACTTAACTTGTCTTTGATAGTGACTAAGACCCTGTCTACACGGATCCGGATACTTTTGAAACCGCATACTTTTTGATGCAAATCGGCCTATCGTCCACACGAATCCAGTGAATCCGGTCACCGAAACCGCATACTTTTACTTGAATCCACCGGATACGCGGATTCGTGTGGACGCAAATATTTCTATGCGGTATCAGCCGGATCGGATTCGTGTAGACGAGGCCTAATAGTCACTAAATAAGAACTATTACACTTTCTGCTCTATCACATTACTGTAAAAAAGCTATAGTTATATTTTCCCCTAGTTTTATAGTTGAAAATATTTTTTTTGCAGTCAGGTGTATTCATATTTTTAATTAGTGTGTAATTTTTCAATTTTTGATGTTTAACAATTCAGACTTTTCGACTCCATGAAGACTCTTCGAGGAGTCGGAGCTTCTAGATTTTTAATCATCAATAAGTTAGTAGAAACAAGACAATCAAATTAAAAACTGAACAATATTTCTCGTTTAGTTTAGTACTTCACTCTTAGAAATGTATGACGTGTAATGCCGATTTACAAATGAATTTTCGATAAAACATATTGTCTCCATGGCAACGGCACAATACCGTCAGACCACAAACATCACGAAATGTTTTTTTTTGTCTTGCAACCTATAAATATAAAATAAGTTTTTACAAAAACTACATATCCAAATGGAAAAGTGAAAAAAGGATTGAAAGATAATAATTGCGTTGCATTTGACCAAAATACAGTTATAGAGGAGAGTATTTGAATTAGTTTAGTAAAAACTCTAAAAGTAACGATGCATAATCATCTTAAAATTTACTTAACATTTTAGGCATTTGTACGAAATAACAAGATAATAAGATAAACAAGAACAAGAAATGTCATTCAATTGACTGAGTAGAACCCACCTTCAAAGGTTATATAATTTTATATTATAGTCGCATTATTTTAAACAATGTTAAAATACTGTTGAATGCAAAAAAGGAAAATGACAGTTGTAACACTACAAAATCATTCCACTCAAAAATCACTAAAAGCATCAAAATTACAGCACATATGAAGGTGTTTTAAGCCGTGAAAAGCATTATAGATCTTACGTTTAAAGTACGCCTCAACAGCTCTAAGAACGGATCCTGGATACTGCGTCGGTTGTTGATAATGTAGTTTAGTCGTGGTCGTATACATGGACTTAAGACTGCCATTTTGTATCTTCGTGTCATTTTCTTGGCCTATAAGGCTTTGACCCGGTAAAATGGGTGGCAGCTTTAGACTTGCTGGCATTTTCGTTCCTCGAATAACACTAAACAAACCGAGGCTTCTTAAGCATAAACTTTTGTCGATAATTAAATACTTATGACATCATTGACTTGCTAAATCGTTAGCACATCATAAGCGCCATCTTGGCATAGAAATGGCCGGCACCTTGCCATTCTACTCGGGTACGTAGTGGAAGTATTTTTGTTTCGTTTTGTAAACGAAACAAATGCTATAACAAAAAGGATATAGCGCTTTGGAATGTTATGATTCATTCAAGCTTAGCATGATTACTTTTCAACTTCTTCTTTTCCACTCTTTATTCAGTTTTGTCGTCTTTTTTTAGAAACTACGTATAAAATACGACAATTCACTTTTATATAAAAATACGTATGCAGCGAGCGTCATTTTCAAAAATGCACTGTGCATGTATCAGAAAAATTCTCACGTAAATAAGGCTACTTAAATAAGTCTGCTTATGGTTTTAAATAGTATTGGATCAAAGAAACAGCTTTATTTTACTTGGTAACTTTATAATTCATTGAAACCATTCAAAATAGCGTGAATTTAGAAGAAGCGAAAAACATTTCTGACACGTTAAACTTACATGTTTTTTTTTACATTTTGAAGATAAAAATCATATAAACACAAAAAGAGCTTTGATTTACTTATGAATAAATTTTACAATTCTCCTGTTTCAAACGATTTGAAAACATATGTACCTATTTAAAAAAAGACACACACAAAACAACAGTTGCTAAGTTGCTTTCCTAAACTCCTATGATTATTGCTCTTTCTTTAACTTTCCTTCAAAATATCGTAATTTCTACAAAGTGTCGACAAGTTTTGTGCCAAGCTAGATTCACTGTAAAATTGTACGATGTTGTTGACTTCGTTACCGTAGCAACAATTAAAGTAACACCAAACAATAATTTATAGAAATTTATTGCTAGGAATATTGTCACAGCTTTGCTACAACACACTTTGTTTTATTCGTTTTGGAAATACATATAATATTATAGTGAAAAGCAGAGAAAATGCCGAGTGTGTGGATAGAATCAAACATTTAATCAAGGCCAGTGTCATGAAAACAACAACTAACATCAATCACAAACTGGAGAATTAAATGTCAAAGGAATAAGGCATGTACTTTAAAAAGGTGTGGAAATATAGTGAATGAGTTTATAACTCAAAAGCACCCAAAAATAAGCAAATAAACAAAGCTCTATGATACTTATTTAACAATGAGAGAACTGAAATGTTACATTTAGGTGCACTTTCTTGCTAACACAGTGAGTTATTTATGGAGGGAAACGAAATCCTCAAATGCAGTAGCATTTTTCTCTGATTTGAATATAAAATTAGTCTAGCAATGACAAGTTGAACAGTTCAAAAGTAATTGACATGCACTTACAGTAAAACTTTAACATCACGCCTACAACAAATCCTTTTGAAAAGATATGAAAATGGAGTGAGAACTTAATTTTAAAATAGAAACTGTTCAGTGGCTTGTGCTTACTTAAAGAGAAACAAGCAACGGATATTTTTACTGCTTTTATCATTTTCCAATTTGAATATGAAACTGACTTTTATATAAAACACTTAAGCATAATTTAAAAATCCGAAAAATATATAAATTCAAGTGATATAGAACAGCAAAAATCCAATCTTTTTCTAATCTTACACTAATTTAACTTTTGATAACTATAAATGGACAAAGTCGGCGTTACCAAGGAAACAATTTGTTTAAAATTGGTGACATATGAGCGTAAAAGTATCGGTTACAATTGTAACATTCTTGAAAAGTGACATATAAAACACATGCATATTTTGTACATACTTTTAGGTAGATGAAACACATTGATTTCGCCATTGATATCACGATTGTTCTTGGTCCTCCGTCTTTTCGTTTCGCCGTACTCCAAAAGGTTCAAAACTCGTGAAAAAGTGTTCACACTTGTAGCCATCGTTTAAACTGTCCGTTTAGTTCCACGCAGATGTAAGTTTCTCTTAGGGGGAATAGGATCAGTTGAATGTTTGCAAAATTGTTTGAATGTTGAATCAACTTCAGAAAAGCGCCCAATTCTTGATCTATTACTTTGCACTGAAAGTTATCCTATTGTCTCACGGGTGAGCTTTACAAAGGTGAGCCTGATAAAAACTCCAAGAAGCCGAAATTAAAATTTTTTAAGTCGCCCAAATCTTGAATGAACTTTGCAAAGGCTTCCGAGTTCTTAATAAATTTGGCAAAGGTGCCTATGAGTCCTCAGAGAACTTCACAAAGGCGCCCAAGTTTCGAATGCAAATACAAATGCCATTTATGAATATGAAAGTGCTATCCAAAAAGTCCTGCAGAGAAGTACTGCTGAGAGTGTACGCTCCAACCAATAAAAATATCATATCTTGACATAAATGACAAAATTGTGCAGCACGGGTGTTGTGCTAATTAAAACTTACCCCAGGATTTCGGTCGCAATTTTGTGACAAACACAAAAAATACCGCCTTGGATGCCAAGGAAACAGCTTTGTGTACGAAAAGAAGAAACGTTTTCACCGTTTTTTTTCCCCCGCGATTTTTGCTGTTAAAATTCTAGCGGTATTTCAGGTTTAATGTCGTTGTTTATGAATACTTTGTGTCTGCTCTTGAAAGTTTGACTTTTAGACTACATTTCCCTAGTTTTTTTGGCAACATTTTGGATTATCTATTATTAAACAACTACACATTGGAATTGCAAATTGGAATAGAACCGAAACGCGGTCTTTGTTCACAAAGCAAAATCTCACACAAAGCACTTTCAAAATCATCTGTTCTTAGACGTGAAAATTACATATTTTATTATAACAGTCATGTTGATTAACATATGCTTATAATATTCTCTGTGGAATTCCCGCAAGCCGGGCAAGGGTAAAAACATTTTCGCTTAACCGAACTGAAACTTTAAAGTTGATTGATTAATATGGTTTGTGAGAATATTTCCAGTCGAACAAACAAGTAAATGATTTGAAGTAAAATTAATGACAAATATCTCGACACCAAAAAGCAATATTAGATATAGAGCAAGGCAGTTGATCTATATCCACGTTGTCACTTTATCGACCACTTTTTTACAAAATAATACATATGTTTGCTCCATACATGCATTTCAACTTGGAAAGGTTTACCGAACTATTTATGTTTCCAACATTTCATAATATATTATATCAAATAACTTATAGTCTATTTTGAACAGATGTAGTGCTTAGTCTTTTGAAGGCTTGAAAAATTCTCAAAATTCAAGTTTCAAATAAAATACTTAACTATATTGATTACAAAATTGTTACCAAAATGTAAAATTACTAAAGCTTTATAGTGCGAATCGAAAAACCGTGTGCAACCAGAAATATTTTAGAAATCGTTTATTGTTCGTCGAACAACTCACAAACAACCCTAACTACATAAACGTTATCGTGCTATAGTTGTCTCTGAGTTGTTCAAAGAACAATAAACGATTTCTAAAATACTTCTAGATGCCCACGGCTTTTTTGATTCGCACTATAAAAGTAAAAATTAAAAAATAAAGGATTAGATATATATTATTATTAGAAATTATCTAAGATATGAATTAATATTCTATGGAAGAGTTTCATCAAAGTTCTAATTATTTTTTGGGAGACAAAGGCCTTAAAAGACCACATAGCGACTATTGTCATGTACTATTTATCGTGCTTTCTCATATAATAGGCATACATCACGATAACTCAGTTGGGGAGCTAAAATAAATGAGGCATGCATAATAAGAACATTTTTTATATTGTTATGCAATTAGAACTGAAATGTAAAACAAATTGTTTTCACACGCGAAAGAAAACTCACGAAGTGAAAAAACTTTTGAACTAAAAGTTTAGAGATTTGTAGTATGAAAATGTTCGAAACCTCAAAACAGAACAAATTTATAGTAGAAAACAATTAAACATCAAAAACAATGATTAGAACAAAACTCTCATCTTCAAATATACAATACTAATTAAAGGCTTTATCAGGTATAAAGCCTCAGTATATAGTCAACCACTATAGACAAGAGGGGGTATTCCTAATGACAAATACCCACAAGTCCTGTTTCAAATTTTTGTGTATTTTCAACGTTTTCTTTTTTCTTTTATATTGATGTTCAAAACTTTGCAGTGAAACCACTCGCTGCGCTAGTGGTTCTACTTGAGTTTTGAACATTTTTTGACGTCATCTATGATAAATAACAGGACAGACAATGACAATTTATGTGCGACTTTTTGATATCTTATGGACAAAAATAAGGAATACCATAAAGTCCCCCAAGTGGTAGGGGTGATCGGCGGAGGTTTTGAAAATGACCCCTAAAAGGTACATACAGATTAAAATAACTGATAAAGCCTTGTCCATTTTTACCCCAACAAATCAACAAAACAGAGTAAAAATGACTCTTACAGGTACGAAATCATGTTAGGGGGCCGAGAGTGAGGGAAAACCCTAAAAGGTACGCACAGGAGATATTTTTCTAGGTACACCGATCACCCCTACCACTCGGACAAAGGGAGTACCCCCCGGACATAAAGCCCTTAGCATGGGAGAGAATCAGGTCTTATTAAAACAAACTTATGACACATATAATAATCTAATTTTGAGACAAACCTGGAAACAAGTAGTGAGAGGCAATTAAGAGGCTGATAACCATGCACCTATCGAAGATCACAACAAGACCTCAAGCAGGGGCAGTTACACTCTCCCTCCCTTTGCCTAAGTGGTGATAAGCACTCGTTTTAGGGTTGAAAATATATCTTGTATGTCACTTTTATGGTATATGCTCAAAAGTCAATTCTACAAATGTGATCTGTACCTTGAAAGTTCTTTTTTGGCTTCCCCTTGTTGCAAAAAGTTAGCTTATTTGGAAAGAAAATCACACTGTCGCACATTTAAGTGGTTGAAATCAACAAGACTTCAACAGTTCTTGTAATTTATGCATAACTATAATTAATAATAAATGGAAACTAGCGAGTAAACTAGTATAGGCTGCTTCAGTGTTTGATATAAACGATAGGTAATAGAATTGAATTTGTAACACCTATAGTCTATAACTCTTTTACTCTGAAGAAGGGCTAAAGCTCGAAACGTCAGTAAAGTTAAGTCAACATTTTTGACAGTGTTACAAATTTCATTATATATTTATACCCATCGTTTACATAATAAATAATAATAATAATAATAATAATAATAATAATAATAATAATAATAATAATAATAATAATAATAATAATAATAGGTACTTAGAACGCAAATAAAGATTTCTATGCATTTAGGGATAACCGCCCACGGGCTGTTGCACAGCATATTTGAGAAATTACTATAAAATACCTTGTTCTTCAGTAGTAGTCTCTCCTAGTAATAATTCTACTTTGCGTACATGTTCCTTTGGACCTGGCTCTGTGTCAACCTCCTGCATGTCATCATCCCTCAAGTTATCATCATCCTCAGTGAAATCCTCCTCTTCAGCAATGGTTAACATGGTTACATCATTTTGTTTTTTATTATTCTCCAGGCCAGCACCAGGTTGGATTCTAATTAGAAAAAAATAATTGAATCATAATTAATTCATCTCTATCAGATACTGTATGGTGCCATTCATAAATATAAGATCAAATTAGAATTCTGACCATTCAACCATTCTGCCTGTTCATAATATAATGGAGTTGGCTCAAATGCTATTTTCACAGTATGTTGTTGTTGATCAATCTCAGTATCATTAGACCTAATTGGCTAACATGTAACTGCCATGTATGTTTCCACCCAATTAAAAACCACTGTGAATAAAAACTTTAGTTCCAAAATTTTTCCATGTGATATCAAAATACATAGGACAAAGAATATTTTCCCCTAAAGATTTGAATTGGGTGGATACAAACATAGCAATTCATTAGCCGATTTGGTCTATAACATGTCTTATTATATGGCTACGATAGTATGCGCGCTCTGATTGGCTGATTTCCGGTCTGATATTTTTCCATATCAGACCGTTACCATGACAACGGTCCAATTTTTTTCAGACCGGGAAATTAAAAAACAACTTGTAAAGTATTGCAATAAAAGTTTTTCCTTTTCATACCTGCAAAGTGCTTTTTAGCCACTTTAGTGTGTGTTAATGTATTTTTATTAGAGATAAAATATTTGCAATTTCGTACATCGCTAAGAAAAAAAGCCATATAATAAACGATTTATTAATAATCCTTTAATATGGCCTTTAAAAATTGACTACAGCTTGCACTAATTTAAGGAATGTACACATCAAATAAAAAAAAAAACATAAAAATTCAAATTCTAAATAATTTATTTAGTACATGCTAAATATTGAGGTTGAACAAAAATTCCATGGATTGCAGTCAAATTCTAAAGAATTTATAACACACTATTGAGGTTGAATAATGAGAACCGAGAAATGGTCTATCAGTCGAGCATCAGTATTCTATATACGGTAAGAAGGTTGGGGTAAACACAATGGCACTTCCACTTTCCCCCTATTTGCCATAGCTATTATATATAGCAATCCATTATTACTTACCTAGGGAGAACCAATGTGTTGCTAGTGTGAGGACGTGGTGTAAAGAACCCTTCAGATATAACAGAGTCTGCTGTTTCTGGTCTCTGATTGAATACAAAAACAGATAAATAGGTTAGATGGCAAATGTTTGTTTGACCTTCCCTCCCATCCTGCTTCCACTTTTAATAAAAGTTATAAACGGTGTTGCATGGATTAGCTGTTTTCCTTCATGCCCAGGTTTCCTCATTCAAGAAAGAAAGAAAGAGTAAAATAAATTGTTATGTAGAAGCATCTGAATGATGAATGTATTCTCATTGAGAGCTAACTGATAATACATTTGTAAAACATTTTTCTTGCATTGATTGTAAATTTGGTCATATTCAGACTCAACTTATATTTTTTTCAAATGACCATGCAAATAAATCTTTAAACCTTTCATATAAGAATCAGTCTAATGTTTTAGGCTCAAGTGGTTCTTTTTAACAGCTAGGTGCTTAAAAAGCAAATTTTAGCCTGAGGCCCTCAGGCTTTATATGGCTTATTGCCTCCATTCTTGGTATTTATCTCTTATTTATACTAGAAAATTACGAAAGTTCAGTTAATAACACTTGTTAAAAATGTGCTAATTAGTTCTTTGTAAAAGACACATTAAAATGGACTTATTAAAACATTTTAGATAGGCATCATTTTTTGTAGAAATATCTTATCTTAAAATCTATATAGCTCTAAAAGCAAGTTGCCTGCACACTCGCACTAGTTCAGTTAGCCAATCAGAAACATTTTTGTTGGATTGTCAAGAGTTCCAAAATGTTGTCGTTCGAGAGGGTTGTTTCCTGTGTTAACCCTCTATAAATATGTCCTTAACATAACTTTACAATAAAAAATTATATGATACTTGGACAACTAAATCTCTCTGCTGCTCTATCAGTAATAAAAAAGAATAAAAACAAAATACAAATGCCTAAAAGTAACCAAAACCATTGCTGTCTTGAGGCACTATTTTGGAAATGTAGTTTTGACAAACAAACCTTTGCATGCTTCAAAGGGAGATCATCTGGGTTAAGAACATCAAATGAAATTTCCATTGCACCAGCCCACCCCCTTCCACCTCTCTCATGTAATTTTGTATATAAAACAGCTTGAGTCATCAGACAGTCAAAAATAGACCAACAAAGTGGAGAGAAAATATACACCTAATTCAAACACGGTTGTCGTGGGGTGAACAGCTATTGCACAACCGAAAGGAACTGAGCAATACTAATCCTTCTTATTTGTTTCTAAATTACCCAAACAATGGTGTATCTAAACAGCATGAGGTTGGGAGAATTTAAATGTTATTGTCTGGAATTGATTGATCTTTGAGACTGTTGTTACTTACATTAGAAAGAGCTCTAATAAGACTCCCAGTGCCGTCCATGCTTTTAACAAATTCTTTATAAAATTTCATCTTAACTTTGCCATCTCTAAATGACAGTCTCCCCATTCCAGAGAAGTGAAATTCAACATTTCTCTTTGCTTGAATTGATCGGCTCAAAGCTTGCAAGACCTCTTTAACACAACCCTCAACATTGTCTCTGTCGAAGGGAGTTTCATATGATAATGCAGAAAAGTTCAGCTGGACTACTGGAATTTGACCTGTTAAACGAAAAACAATATGTGAATAAATAAATATAATACATTAAAATTGGTGAGTCAAACAATTCAAAATACACCAGTTTTGTGTTATCTAGCTGGCACCACCTTACAATTTGCACAAAAGGCGCATTTGCACAAGGATATAACCTCGATCCAGCAAAAATTCAAGTTTCTATTGTTAAGTGAAAGAATTTTCCTGTGCTTTGGTTGGAATTTGAATTAGAGTGTAATAGTAGCATAAGCACAATAAAAAACCAAACTTATAATCTTAAGTTTGAAACTGACCCTAAAAGGTATGGTGCCAGTTTGAGACACTAAAAAGGTATGCAAGGGTCTTATTTTCGACCCTAAAAGGTCCATCGAGCACCCCTATCCATTTACTAAGGGAGTCCCCCCCCCCCCCCCCCCCGTAAAAAAAACCATTAGGGTATATAAAGTTAGTGCTGAATCATGCTATATTATAACTGATCATATGGCCTTATCAAAACTGATACAAACCACAGATATATTTTGGCAAAAGAGTGATATAAGGAACATATACATTAATGCCTTGTTAACTAGACTAAAAATGCACAAATAGAGTTTTGGAAGAACGATTTAAGAATTTCAAAAAAGTAATATAAACAAACATAATTTACCAAGTTCAATAATAACTGTAACTTCAAAACTGTACAGAAATTGTAATAGATACCAATAATATTGATCAGTTTTAAATAATGTAAAGTATGTGTTTATACTAACCCGTTGTGTATTGTTTGGAGATAGTCAAAGCATGTGTCATGGCAAACTTCTCCGATAGAATAAACACAGGTCTCTGCATTAATATAAACTTGTTGTTTCCAACGTCTAGTTTCCTCTGTGAGAAAGTGAATATGCCCAGTCCAGTAATTGCAACTCCCTTAGGTGAGCAAGAGAAGTTCGATTTAGTACATGCAAGCGCGCGGAGACGAACAAGATCGAAGCATCGTCATGATCGACTTTAGTTCTAAAGCTCCATTAACAAATTACAACAAATTGTAAGTTAAATTCTTCTTACCTTTTGAAGTCTCATTTGTTTTGTTATGAATTGAGAAACGTTGTCCCAAACGCTGACAATATCTAGAAATAAGAAGTGCGAAAGTCAGTAAGTGAATTAGACTCAAACAAAGCTTTCTTGACTAACTAACCTTCTTCGGAGAGCTTTGGAATCGAAGAGAATTTGTTCTTTTTAGCCTCTGACACAAGTCCGTACATTACATCAGTCATTTTGACTAAGTCTTAAGGCTTTAGGGGATGAAAAAGGTCCAAACTCAGACGAAAAACTGATTAACTTTGCAGAACTTTCAAGTCATGAGTCGGCCATGAGCAGTCTACCAAATATACACAGTTGCCATGGTAACACTGGCGCGCGCTCAAATGGCCAGCGGAGGTTGATTGTTGATTATGTTAATATACACAATACAATAGGCCATATACAATGAGTGATACAAAGGAATGAGTTGAGAAATAAAAGAGAATTATACTAATATCACAGCACATTGAGTAACAATTCAATTAGGGGCAAACAATAAATTCAGATTCCAAAAAATTATACATGTTAGAATTTGACAATTCTCAAATTAAATCAAACAAATGTTTGTAGGTTGGATTTCGATTAATAATAGTAAAAACTTCTCCTAAGCTTTCGGCCTTCGCGGCCATCTTCAGATAGAGGAATGAAAGATCGTCACAAGTCGCAAGAAAAAACAATTATGTTAATGTAGTTCCCAGGTAGAGTTCTACCGCTGTCTCTATTTTAATGAATATAACGTTAAATAACGTTAATATTTTAAAAATATAACGTTCTTCCTTTTGGCAATTTCACACTCTTCTAACCACTTTCTGTGGTTCCATCTTTGTTCTTTGCTGACAAATTTGGTGTCTTGCCATTGTATCGGAGTGTCCCGTGTTTCATTTGTATGCTGGGCCAATAGTCCAGTCAATCTGTGGTTTGTGTCCTAACAAATTGCAATAGAATTTTTCTCACTGTAATTATGTTAGGATAGGTGTCCTAAACAACGTACTAAAAATTCCTTCGGTGGAACACTAATCCTCAAAAATTGAATTTAAGATTTCATCATTTCACCACAGGGATCCCACAATTGGAAAAAAAATTGACCAAGCTGTTAAATTTTGTCAAATATGAAAAAAAAAAAAAAAAATTTTCCATTATATTATGATAGAATAGTATTTCTGTACAGATATTTTCAATTTCCAATCAAATTCGTTGAAGTAACATGATAAAAATCAATATATAGAATACTTCTCACCACAGGAATCCCGCATCTTAAAATTTCCAAAAAAATTTCTGAAGGAATTTCACTAGAAAAGTGAAGATAAAAATCACTATTAGAGTTTTGTTTTGTTGTGAATTCAGAACAAAAATGTTTATTCGTGATGTGTGAAGTATTTATACCCGCTTCACTATAGTCTTTTTCTCGGTTTAGCAAGTTTGCCGTTTTAGGTCCCGTCGACGTCCGCTCAAAATACGCGTCAGGGAGAAAGTTAGGCAAGCCTCTGGTGACCAGGGTATTTAAATAATAATTTTCAGCCAATTACAGCTTAAAACCTTCAGACGTCAAAATTTATATTAGCAATGCACAAGCTATCGGTTGATAGTGTTAGTAACTGGTCGCATCTTAACAGAGTCCAATTGACCTCCGATAAGTGTAAAGAACTCAGAATTAGTTTTTCAAAAGACCCAACTATGTTCGACCCGTTAATCGTAGAGGGCAGAGAATTAGGTGTAGTTAAATCAACTAAGTTATTGGGTATTACTATAAGTAGCGATTTGTCATGGAAGGACCGCATCGATAGTGTATAGTAATTAAAAAGTCAATAAGAGAATGTATTTTCTAATCCAGCTTAAACATGCTCAAGTTCCTCCAAAAGATCTGTGTCTATTTTAAGTAACTTGCATAAGATCAGTTGTTGATTAGTATGGGATAGTAAGTTTTTATAATTCCCTACCATGTTATCTAAAAAATGAACTTAAACGTATAGAGAAGAGAGCTATCTCTATTATTTTACCTGACTGTGATTATAATAGTGGGACTGAAAGACTGGGACTTACAGGGATAGAGGACCATCATAACTGTTTATGTAAATCGTTTTTTAATTCAATTGAAAATAATGAAAATCACAAACTTAATAATCTTTTACCATCAAGGTATGTTAACAAATATAATTTACGAAACAACCGTAAATATGAAGTTCCACCGGTGCGCGCAAAACGAACACAAATTCGTTCATCCTGGCCATGTATGGCTGATTTTCGATCAGTTAGTTTTACCTAAAATGGCCAGTGATGACTTTTCTTTATTCGTTTTCCGTGCATACCATAACTATTTTTTTTATTATTATATTCATGTATTTTATAAATTTGTCCAATAATAATTATTATATTGTATTGTAAATATTTTCTTAATCATTCTTAAAATTGTAAATAACATAATAATGTAATTCAGCTTTCGGGCTGCAAATAATTTTAATAAACTATTTATTTATTTATTTTTTATTTATTTATTTATTTCGGAAATAAAATATGCTCTTCGGCATATTTTTCGAGATTTTCTTACCTCGAATTAAATTTACCTCTTTACCTACTTCTACAAATTGCCCATTTCAGACCACGTGCCATTCCCTTGAGAATTGTTCTTTTATGATGAATGTGTTATATCATTTATATGTGAAAAAAAAAAAAAAAAATATGTGAAAGAAACAATTTCCAAGGGTACGTAGCATCACGTGATCTGAAATGGGACAACAAACAAGGAAGGTGTAGAGTTTTGGGCCACTAAGGCCGTCGAAATATACGAGTAAAAACACAACCTACTACACGCTCTCGCTTCACTTCTTTTACTCCCCAAGTTGGACCACGTGACTACACAGGTAGCCCAATACATAACATTCCATGTGACTACACAGGTAGCCCAATACATGACATTCCTCCCCTTCTTTACAAATGGAACTTTGGTAATTACAAAAACCACATTAACAAAAACATTAACAAGTAGTCCTTGAGTGTTCAATTAAACGATCATTGTCCAATTCTTATATCTACGAGTGTTCAATCAAATGTCTAATCCGTCTATCTATGAGTGTTCAATCAAATGTCAAATGTCTAATCCTTATATCTATGAGTGTTAAATCAAATGTCTAATCCTTATATCTGTGAGTGTTCAATCAAATGTCTAATCCTTATATCTTTCTGGTGGCTTTGAAGTCCTTGTAGATCTTCTAAGAGTAGGCATCTCTGCGCTTTCAGGCATCTCTGCACTTTCAGGCATCACTGTAGAATCTGCTCCCGCACTTGTCTCTGCGAGAGGTGGTACTGTTACCTCAGGGTTGGGCTGGCTTAGCTCAACTGGTCTCTCTGGGATTTCGTCAAAGCTAGGTTGGACAAATTGTTTCACATGTTTGATGTTCCGTTTGTATCTCACCCCTTGTGGGGACTCAATAAGAATCTGGTCTCCGTAACGTGCTTCAACCTTATAAGGCTCACTTTCATAGGCAGGGGACAGCTTGTTTTCTCTTCTCTTCTCAAGCAGCACTAGGTCTCCTGTCTTCAGATTTTTCTCCACTGCATGACTTTTCTTGTCCGCATAATCAGCGGAAGATTGCTTCTTTTCCGCATCATGATCTCTTACTTGTTGTTCTCTGTAGTCGATTTCTTCACCTCTTTCTCCAATATCGGGTAACTTCGTGCTTAGATTTCTGCCAAATAGCAGTTCTGATGGGCTCTTTCCAGTTGTTGTGTGAGGGGTCGATCGATATGCCAGTAAGAACTTGTTCAACTCAGTTCGCCAGTTTTGGTTTTCTGCGTGAGCAGCTCTCATCGCTTTCAAAAGTGTCTTGTTTTGTCGCTCGACTTCCCCATTCGCTCTGGGCCATAGCGGCGTTGTCAGCTTGTGCTCCACTCCCATCTCGGCCAGATACTTCTCTATCTCTGCAGACACAAGATTTGGCGCGTTGTCTGTTCGCAGGGACTTGGGCACTCCGTACCTAGCAAAATGAACATCTAATACCTTTACAATCTTCTCTGAGTTGGTAGAACGTGTTATGTCGACTTCCATCCATCTGCTGTAGTAGTCAACTAGTACTATCAAATGTTCACCAGTAGGCATTGGACCCATTAAGTCAAGAGCTAGGTCTTGCCAAGGCCTGTCAGATATCTTTGAGGCTTTTACAGGTGGCGGTCTGCACTCTCTAACGACGACTTGGCACCCATAACACTCACGACACTTCCTTTCTGCATCCCGGTCGATGCCTGGCCACCACACCTTGGTCCGTAACCTTTCCTTCGTCTTAACAATCCCTTGATGGCCTTCATGGGCAAGCTCGGTAACTCTCTTTCTCAACGCTGTCGGTACCACAATTCTTGTCCCACGCAAGATGACATGTCCAATGTATGTCAGTTCATTTCTAACAGGCAAATATTTCTTTGGGCAGTCCTCCCATTTTCCACTTACTAAGCAGTCCTTGACTTTTCGTAGCTCTTCGTCTTCTGCAGACGTTTTCTCTATTTCCTGGACACTCATTGCAGCAGGTACTGACTGCAGGGCAACTGCCCGAACATACTCGTCATCAGATTTGTGCTGGTTGCCAGGTTTCTGTTCTGTAAGCCTCGAGAGAGCATCGGCTATATTCTCCTTAGACCTGATGCAGCGGACTCTGTAGTGGTAGGGTTGCAGGCGCAAAACCCATCGTTCAATACGAGCTGAGGGCTTGGACCTACTGGAGTATATCACCTTCAACGGTTCGTGATCTGTGATTAGATCAAAGGTTTCCAGACCTTGAAGATATAAATCAAACCTTTCGCATCCCCAGACAATCCCGAGTGCTTCCTTTTCCGTCTGGCTGTAACGTCGTTCTACATCACTAAGACTGCGACTTGCATAACACACTACCTTACTTACACCGTCCTTTTCTTGGATAAGCACAGCCCCTAATCCGACGGGACTTGCATCTGTAACTACACTGGTGTGAGCATCTTTGTCGTAGTAAGCCAACACTGGGGCAGTGGCCAGTGCTTTCTTTAATTCCACAAAAGCGTTCTGCTGTTCAGTACCCCATTTGAAAAGCGTGCTTTGTCTTGTCAATATTCGCAGTGGCTCGGAAATCGTAGAGAAGTTAGGTATAAAGCGTGAGCTGAAACCAACCATACCTAAGAAGCTACGTACTTCAAGAGCAGATGTGGGTGGAGTTGCCTCCAGAACAGCCTTGACTCTCTTTTCAGTTGGTCCAATCCCATATTTGGACAATAATAGGCCCATGAACTCAACCTTGTCCATTTTAAACGAACATTTCTCCAAGTTTAGGGTCAGGTTCCTTTCTTCAAGCCGCTTGATCACATCTTCTAGGTTCTTGTCATGATCCTGGCGATCTTTGCCGTACACTACCAAGTCATCAGCAATATTTTGGACACCGTTGATCCCGGCTATGACTTGCCTGACAATGTGTTGGTACTTTTCAGGTGCTGAGCTAACTCCAAACATTAACCTCTTGTACCGGAACAATCCATCGTGGGTGGCAAAAGTTGTAATGTCTCGCGACTCTTCATCCAACTCTACCTGGTGAAACCCTAAACGAAGATCAAGTTTAGAAAATACTGTTCCTCCATTGCAATTCTCTAGTACTTCGTCTACAGTAGGAATAGGAATTCTTTCTCTAATAATTGCTTCGTTAGCACGGCGCATATCTACACATAGGCGTATATCTCCTGATGGCTTAGGCGCAACAACAATGGGACTAACCCAGGAAGTGGGCCCCTCTACCCTCTCCACAATATCTTTGTCGATCAAATCCTGTACTTTAGCAGTAACCTTGTCACGGAGCGCAAAGGGAACCCGTCTCGGCTTTTGTGCGACTGGTGCTACGCTTGCATCAACGTATAACTTAAGCTTGTAATCAGTTAGTTTCCCAATCCCTGTGAATACTTTAGGATATTTTGCTTGCAAAAATGACTCAATGTCATCAGTCTCAATACTAGTTGCACGTGTAAACCCAATTTTCAAAATTTCCAATTGAACAGATGAAGAATGCCCTAACAGGCACCGTCCTTTGTCAGTTACAACAAATTCAGACTGGATATACTTATCATTGATCTTCAATTCTGCTGTAAATTGGCCAATCACTGTGAGCTGCTTTCCTCCGTAGGCAAACAGTTTTTTATCACACTTTGACAAACTAGCATTCAGACCTTGCGCTTGTAACTCTTTATATTCTTTAACATTAATCAGGTTACTTACCGAGCCAGAGTCTATTAGGACAGGTTTAACAATTCCATTTATACTCACAGGTACCAATGGCTCGTTCAGAACAGAATTCACCCCAGTTTCTTGTCCCGCAACGCTAAATGCGAAGTTATTATCACTTGAATTTCCTTTATCAGCAACCACATTTGATGAACCACGTCTCTGACGGCCACGACCACGTCCTCTCCGTCCAGACTGTCCCGATTCTTTGCTAGTTTCTTCTCTTCCACTTCTACAGCAAACTGCAAAGTGTCCCGTTTTAGAACATTTCGCACATTTCCTTTTCCTGGCCGGGCAACTTTGGTCTTTCGCAAAATGTCCTTCTTTTCCACAGTTATAACAGTTGAGTTTCCTTTTTTCTTTCACAGAATTGACGGTTTCCTTCGAAATACCGCCGGACATATCCTTAACTTGAAGGTTAGCATTCTCCCATGCTCGTGTCTTGACGAGAGCTAACTCTAAGGTGATGTTGTTAGTTGCTAGTAAACGTTTTTTCAGTTCCAGGTCTTTCACTCGCTCTATGAGTTGATCACGTAAATTATCCTCAAGAGTGCCTTCAAAATTACAATGTCTTGCTTGCTTTCGAAGTCTTGTTACAAACTGGTCAGCCGTTTCGCCTTCAAAGAACACCATTTGACGAAACACGTGTCTCTCGTAGGGAAAGTTATCCTCGGCTTTAAAACGATTATCCAGCTTTCTTATAGCTTTCTTATAATCATCATCACTGTCTGGGATCGGTCCAGGGTCTGGAAGATCTTCGAACAAATCTTGGAGGTCCATTCCAGCATAATGTAGTAATTGAGCGGTTTTCTTCTTGGCATTCGTTATACTTTGACCTTCGGCGTAATATTCGAACGCCCTTTTCCACTTTCTCCAGCGCTCAGAAACCTTAGAAGCCGGTCCTGAGAGGTCAAAAACTGGAAGATGACTTTTCAGGTCCATCCTCGTCGCCAATGTAGAGTTTTGGGCCACTAAGGCCGTCGAAATATACGAGTAAAAACACAACCTACTACACGCTCTCGCTTCACTTCTTTTACTCCCCAAGTTGGACCACGTAACTACACAGGTAGCCCAATACATAACATTCCATGTGACTACACAGGTAGCCCAATACATGACAGAAGGTAAAGAGGTCTATTCTGTTTGTACGCCATAAATTACGTAAGATATGTTTTAGAGATGACATAAGGGATGATCACGCAGTTTAGTTTTGTTCTGAAGGCACTGAGCAAGGTTATTATATTTTGTGTCAAATTGTATTACATTTTGCGTTAATAAAGTTATTACATTTTGTGTCAGTTTGTATTACATTTTGCGTCGTTATTACATTTTGTGTCATTTTGTATTACATTCTGTATCAGTCTTACATTTTGTGCGAGTTATTACGTTTTGTGGCGTAACAGATGTTCCACCGAAGGGATTTTTGGGATTTTTAGTATGTTGTTTAGGACACCTATCCTAACATAATTACAGTGAGAAATATTATATTGCAATTTGTTTGGACTGGACCCAATAAAATCCGTAGATTGACTGGACTACAATGCTGATTTGACTGTCTTATCATTCTCAAATTGTTACACATATGCAGAAGTCAATGGAACAAATATATACTACAAAAACAACTATCTGATTCATTTTTTAAATAAAACAATAAATATCAGAAAGCTGAGAGAAGCGTGGCTATTAGTTGTGTACGGTGGCTCTGAAGTGCCATCTACTTTTTCAACATATAGCCACTTTTTTAGCGACTTTTTATAGCGACTTTTTTAGCGAGTTTTTAACGACGTTTTTTTAGCGACTTTTTAGCGACTTTTTAGTGCCAGTTTATGACGGCCACACTCTTACACACTGAACAACTGCTATCTTCAAGAATAACAGCGGTAACCACAACCTCAGCGGACGAGCTGTCTTCGTTTCGGACATTTTTCAAAGAAAAATGAGCCTATGATAAACTCATTTAGCGGTAGAATGTCGCTAAAAAGAGCAGATTTAAATGATGATAACAAAGATAGTGAAGATAGAGTACCTATAGACGAATAATGATAATAAATATGTAAGTAAGTAAGTAAGTAAGTAAGTAAGTAAGTAAGTAAGTAAGTAAGTAAATAATTAACGTAATTAATTTAAATTTGTATGCGATCTAGATATAGGCTAAGTATTCATGTGTTTGAGAACGGACCATTAGATATTTGAGGGGTTGTGGGTGGTTCAATTTTTTGGTATTTTTCCCTCGAGGCTGTACTGTGCAGGATTTGTTTTTTTTTTTGTTGGCTGATACTTTTTTTTTAAGTAATGCAATTTTTTTTTTTTTGGCTCACGGCGGACGGCATAAAATTTTAACAATTCTTGATATCAACATATGTAAATTCAGGATTTTCGATCCGATGATCGATATTTTTGCTGTGTTGTCAACTTACTGTTTTTTTCTTCTTCTAACTCCCTTTCCCTCCCCTTCGCAGCTACCTATACGTACCCTTCACCGTCTCCCAACATTTTATACAACGTTTTATATAAAGTGTAGATTAGTATAGTAATACACACTAGCTATATTAATGTATTGTATTTTAAAATGCACTGTGAAATACAATCTGTATGTAAACATTTGACATTTTCCATACCCCACGACATAAGAACATAGCTGTTAGCAAAAGCATATACTGTCAAGTCGCAAATTAATTTGTCATTAATCATTATGTTTACAACTATAGTGAGGATCCTGAAAGGGGGGGGGGGGGGGATCCGAATCCCATTTCCCAGTTTATAATTGGACCAAATCCCAGTTAAAAATCACATAGTCCCATACTGAGCTTGGTTGTCCACTTTTAACAAAGGATAATATTTTAGATAATTGTGGGACACTTATCTGCTTGCAATTGGGTTGCAATAGTAGTAAGTTGTGTTTTCATTATTTTAGGGTTACATCTAATAAACATATCTTGTTGATTTTTAATTGACACCAGGGCGTTTCATTTTAAGTTTTCATTTACCAGATATTGATTCACGAGCTGAAAGCGATTCATTTTTTGAGTGAATCAACCAATCAGAGCTTACGTACTATCTAAGCTATATTATAATATCAACTCAAAAAGGGTTTAGCGGCGTTTTTGATACAAAACTGTAAACATGATGCTTCCCTGCTAGTCCCATGGCCCAGTTAGCCCGATGTACTTTGAATACCGTATTTTATACTCGAATAAGCACTACACCGCTTATTACATTTTTCGCGCATCAAATAAGCGCTTATCCGAAGGCGGCGCTTACTCGAGGGATTTATTTAAAGTTGGTTAAAAAACTGAATAAATGTCACCATTTACTACTTACTTGGTAGAACCATATATCTATGATATCTAAACAAATTGCCTCTATGATATCTAAACAAATTGCCTCTATGATATCTAAACAAATTGCCTCTGGAATAAGTGCAACAAAACGCATTAGGTAATTCCCCGTAATAACCGTCTGCGAAATAACGAACATATTCGTGTTCTGAGACCCCCAGCGAATAGCAGGAAAATATATAATAGATGCTGATTGGCTGTTGACCTTTCAAATTCTAACGAGTCCTCCCATTGGTTCGATTACTCGCCTCAGTCTTTCCAGTTTACAAATCTAACATGGCGTCGAACGAAAATAATATTTATAGTGAAAGCGTGTGGAATGAATGTTTCCGCGTTGCATCAAATGTGTTTGAAGTCGACAGTTTATTGCCGGAACAGAAAAAAACCGTTAAAGCCTTCTTTGAGAAAGGAGATGTGTTTGTCAATTTACTTACAGGTAAGTCACTGAATTATCAGTGCCTACCAATCGTCGCCGACGTTCTTCATGGAAAACCTCGAGGTTCCAGTGTATTATACATGATCTCAAACGGGAAAGACTGAGGCGAGTAATCGAACCAATGGGAGGACTCGTTAGAATTTGAAAGGTCAACAGCCAATCAGCATCTATTATATATTTTCCTGCTATTCGCTTGGGGTCTCAGAACACGAATATGTTCGTTATTTCGCAGACGGGTATTACGGGGAATAAACCGGATGTAACGCAGGCTAGAAATACTCCTAACCGTGTACAATGCCTTGATACAACCCCATTTCAACCACTGCAGCAGAAACTCCAAAATCGTGCTGCATTACCTTCTCGGGCTATGATGTAGACAAAGATGAATTATTTCGGTCATTAAATTGGAAGAAACTAGACCATCAGCGCAAGATTGATAAATGTATTTTCATGTATAAAACTTTGAATAGTCTGAGACCAGATTATCTCACTCCAAATGTTTTAACCGGAATGATATTTCTACTTATAGCCTGAGAAATTCAGAAAACAAATTAGCAGTCCCGCAGCCGCATAAAGAATATTTTAAGAGAAGTTTCAGTTATAGCGGTGCGGTACTGTGGAATAATTTGCCACTAAAAATAAGACAAGCATCGTCTCTGACAAGCTTTAAAACTCAAATACGTTGTCACTCATTTTGAAACAATTAATATTATCATTGCTCGGCGTCCTATAGAGCAGGTTTTTATTTTCTATTATTGTATTTAATTGTAGCCATAGATTAGCTTTAGTATATATTTAATATTTCCTTGTAAATATATATAATTTATTGTGATTTATTGTGATTATTTATTCCTGAAGGACCCACCGTGGGTAAATAAAGTTATCTTATATTATCTTATCTCATTTGTCTCTTCACTTAACTTCGATCTCAGTCCCTTCTGATCAAAACTACGAATATAAGAATAATTTAAATGGGCGAGCGATGAAATATGATTACTTTGAACTGAAGGATTTAGCTTTTGATAAGAATCTATTTCCAATTCTGTTCTGAAATAACATTTGAACATCGGGACCGCGGCGCTTACACAGTAAATACAGTCGCCGCTATTTTATTGTACTGAAGTACGGTGGCCCATATACGCAATGCTTGAATATATATTTTTGGGCACAAGTATGTTATAAATGAATAAAATGTTACTTCTTAGTGCACAAATATATATTTATTAAATGAAATATATTTTTAAACGCATAAACATATTTCTCAATACACAAAAGTTACTTACAGTACACGAATATATTTTCTCAATACACAAAAGTTATTCACAGTACACGAATATATTTTCTCAATACACAAAAGTTAAGACTCACAATACACGAATATATTTTCTCAATGCACAAAAGTTAAGACTCACAGTACACGAATATATTTGCTCAATACACAAAAGTTAAGACTCACAATACACGAATATATTTTCTCAATGCATAAAAGTTAAGACTCGCAGTACACGAATATATTTTCTCAATACACAAACGTTATACCGGCAACTGGGACCGACTGTGCACTAATAGAGGCCTGGTTTCATTTAGGGGAAGCCATATTTTGTCTTCGCAAGCTAGCATGTTTTGTTACAGCTGTGGTGTATTAATACACCTTTTATTTGCGTTTTGTCCAAGCTGTGGGCAAAACATCGTGGGGGAAAAAACGATTCCCGCGCCAGCGATGAATTACTCAGATACTATTTCCAGAAGGGATTCTCACAAAAGAAGATGTTGGGGACTGAAAAGAAGGCATGTATCCATCCTATCCTACTGTCAGAGTAATCTATACATCGATGTATAGGGAAACCGTACGGTTTGAGTTTATCATACCCATCAGTATGCCACGCATAGTTAGGTCCAGGATTCGTATACTGTCTTCTCTTTATATATTTAGGATCCAGCTCTCGACAAAACCACCTCGACTACCGCCGGCTTCGTTCTACATGTACTTGAATGCCTTTCAATCTGAGGGTATACCAGTGCGAACGATATCCTCCCAAACACCCCGGGCCATTCAAATTATTAATTATTTCCTGGCGTACTTCGATCTGAATGTTGTAGGATACATGCCTTCTTTTCAGTCCCATGTCATACAATTGTGTTTGAAGACTTCACAGAGACATTTCAGTGTCGTGATATTTCGCCAAAAACAACAACAACATCTTCTTTTGTGAGAACCCCTTCTGGAAATAGTATCTGAGTAATAAATGTTGTATTAATTAATGCACCACAGTTGTAACAAAACATGCTAGCTTGCGAAGACAAAATATGTCTTCCCCCAAACGAAACCAGGCCTCTATTAGTGCAGAGTCGGTCCCAGTTTCCGTTAAAACTTTTGTGCATTGCGAAAATATATTCGTGTACTGCGAGTCTTAACTTTTGTGTATTGAGAAAATATATTCGTGTACTGTGAGTAACTTTTGTGTATTGAGAAAATATATTCGTGTACTGTGAGTGACTTTTGTGTATTGAGAAATATGTTTATGCGTTTAAAAATATATTTCATTTAATAAATATATATTTGTGCACTAAGAAGTAACATTTTATTCATTTATAACATACTTGTGCCCAAAAATATATATTCAAGCATTGCGTATATGGGCCACCGTACTTAAGTGCATTTATCTGTGTTAAATATGTTTTTAAAAACAATAATTATACATAGAATTTTAACTATTGTCAACTTTAACTGAGTAAGATTGGAAAGCTGTCAAACAGAAGCGACAGAAACAGTACAGCTTGATAAATAATAAACCAACTCTGTTTAACGAGGGTAAAATATTTAAGCAGCTTTTTGCAATTGTCAGTGTGTTCAAAAAATGTATAATGAGTCTGGAAATATATAGAGGATATTACATGGGCGCACGGAGATATGAATTTTATCTTCGAGTGTTGATAAGATATCCCACGAGTGAGCGCAGCGAATGAGTGGGATATCTTTTCAACACGAGAAGATAAAATTCATATCTCCAAGCGCACATGTAATGTTCTGTTTATTATATAACAGATTGAAGACATTTTTTTTTTTTTTGAAAGTTGATTGGTTGAGAGTGATATCACACATGTGCGATATCAATGATATCTTCATGACTAGGATAGGCTTTTTATCTAGTTGATATCACTCGGTATACCACTATATGTTATATAATAAAGAATTTTATTATATAACATATAGTGGTATAGCGAGTGATATCAACTAGATAAAAAGCCTATCCTAGTCATGAAGATATCATTGATATCACACATGTGTGATATCACTCTCAACCAATCAACTTTCAAAAAAAAATAATCTTCAATCTGTTATATAATAAACAGAACATTACATGTGCGCTTGGAGATATGAATTTTATCTTCTCGTGTTGAAAAGATATCCCACTCATTCGTTGCGCTCACTCGTGGGATATCTTATCAACACTCGAAGATAAAATTCATATCTCCGTGTGCCCATGTAATATCCTCTATGTATTTATATTAATCCAATAAAATATTTTCATTTCAAATGTAGTTGCCTATTTGTATTTTTAGAGTTCTATTTTCTAGTAAACATTTCATTTCAGTTTGGCAAAACGCGCCGCCATTTTGTTTACTTCTTTATTCGCGCAAGCCAAGTAGTAGAATTAACTCCAATAATGAATTAACGTCTCAATCTTCTAGCAGGATACGCCCTGCTTGGCCAGACTCGCTACACCTACAGGAAGTAATTTAGACCAAAACTATACATTCACATGTTGATTTTGGCGGAGAAAGAAAAACCGGATAACCCGCAGATAAGCTTGCGTGGTATCGGAGAAAACAACTGTTGCTAGCCAGGACTCAAACCTGCACCAAAATGGTGAGAGGAGCGAGATAAACTATTATTATATGACCCGTATTTTGCCCGGCGCGCGCTCTTCGAAAAAAAGTCACGCGATGGGGTCCGTACGGCTTTTTTCACCTGCTCCGTACAAACACGTACGGACCCGCTACTTGGTCGAAACAATCACAAACAAAATGGCCGATAATAATTGCGAACACGACGACGATGAATTCAACTATCCTGACAAGTTTTCTGACTTTGAACTGGCTGAACATGCAGAGACCTTCGAGTCAAGTCTCTTGAGAAACAACGACATACAACAATACATACAGGAACAGCAAAAAACAAACACAGTCAACAAAACAAAATACGACATGAACGCCTTCAAGCGCTTTATTCAATCAGAATATAATGAGAACAGAGACGTAGAGAACATTCCTCCACAGGAACTTCAGTTATTTGTCAAATTTCTACATAAAAGCCAGAAAAAAGTACAATACTTCTGTATAAGTCAGCCGAAAAGAAGCGTCGCTATGTCTTTGAATCAGACGACGAAGATTGAGAACTGAATTTTGACTTTTTTTTGTAATTTTGAAAATTGACATATGGACATTTGCACTTTTTAAGTATTATGTTACATTTTTGTCCGAATTTTCATTCATATAATTGTACTACGATGTCAAAAACGTATTAAAACAGTTTGTAAATTAGCTTCGTTTTCACAACGACTGTAATTTAATGGCTTCTTCACTATATTTGCAAGTACACCTCTAAATTTCAAAGCGATTTAAATATTTTGAGACGGTTAAGTAAAATTCTGAACTTGGGTATACTTGCCTTTGTTTCTTTGTTTTGTTTTAATAAAAACAAAACAGCTGCTGTAAAGCGAAGGCAAATATACCCAAGTTTAGAATTTTATTTTATCTCAGATTTTTGAAATCGCGACAGAAAACGCGGAGAAAGTTATTATAATACTGACTCGTGCAAAACGGCTCTTTATAAACAAATAAAAAAATCGAAGTTTTAAAAAGCTGATTGAACTCAAATTTTCAGGATTACACGAGTATAAATAATCTAAAGTTTGATGTACAAATTATTTCCCTACGGCTTTTTAAGTCCGAGTTTTGAATTTTAGAATGGCAGCTTCTTAAAAATGCATCTTTTTTATTGAAAACTTTACCTCTCTACAGAGCAAAAACTCTCAATTTGAATTTGTTTAAACTTTGTATAGTTGAGGCACTAGGCGTAATCTACATGCACAAGCGTGGGTTTTATTAGAATTTACCTTATACGAAAGATATTTTGCGTTTTGTAAATTCCGGGGGGTCCCATTTCCGTTGCTATGGACGTTCCGATGTTAACAAACTTTATACTGGGCTAAAGTTCAAAGCAATGTGTATTTGCTTGCAAAGTTTCGTATCTTGTTGTTCACTGAATCAAAAGATATGGCCCGTTAAAAATGAGAGGTCGTCAAGTTTGCAAAGAGTACCGAGCCTCCTTAAAACTGCGTTATAACAAAAGGTATTGTAAGCCCTAAAAGCTACGCATAAATTAAAGATCTGCCAAATAAACGCTTGTCAAAAGACTTCAAGCAAGAACCCTATAAAGGACCGCACAGGGAATATTTTCAACCATAAACCAATTATCCAACGGCCCGTCATTATTTGAAAGACATGCATGTGAATAAACAATCTAAAATAAGTGCATTTACACTGCCATCAAACAAACTACGATTTTAACCAATCAACTGCGTTTGTTAGACATGAATATTAGAATAGAAGTTACTACCAATTTAAACCGTGCTGAAGTCGTATTTTGCGCAGTGGATTTCCACTCTATACTGTACTTTGTTTCTGGATAATTACTTTGTCATTTGCTAGCTATAAAGTAATATCACTCCATCAAAAAATCGTTGAAGATCAGGTATGGTTGCTTCTATTTTTTATAATTATTTTTTTAATGCTTAGCTAACTTCTTGGTACAATTTCTAATTTGATGTTGTTTGAATGAATGACATAATAAAGAGGAATGCGAGAAGACTTGTCACTTTTAGTACCTTGTATATATTTCTGCCTTTATCCAAAGGCCATTAACAGCAAAATGAGCTTACATGAATTCTAAATTAGTTTAGGAGACTCAAGGAAATCGATTGTCCTTGTCAGCATTCAGGCTAGGCTTTTGTTCTTTAATAAAGAGTGCTTCTGATGATTTCCTTTTTCTATAGTCTCTAAATTTAGACGCGAGAATACTCGAGTGTTCGATGTTTATGGTTTCGTACGCGTGTCCTGTTTCAATGCTATGTTTAGTGAATTTCTTGTCTTTTCCACTATGTTTGCTATGCGTTCCTCTATTCTTATGACTGTTTCCCCAATTTAGGTGTGAGGACAACGTTCGTGTGGGCATTCTAGTTTGTAGACAATGTTGTGTTTAATTGTGTCGAAAATTTGTACTATCTTATTAAGTGATATCTTCGCAGTGCAATTTTAGATATATAGTTAATAATGTTGCAAAATTTCAGTCAAATCCATATAAAGTAAGAGTTACACACCGAGAATGGAGGCTATAAGCCATATATATCCCGCGGGCCGCAGGATATATAGGCTTATAGCCGAACATTCGCTGAGGTATGTAACTAATTTATTTCACACTTGAGAAGGTTTTCTCACAAAAAAAACAATGATTTAATCCTATTCTAACAAACTGACATGATTTGAGTTAAGAAATGAAAAGAACGGCTTTTCAAATCCCACTCATTAGATGTCTACTGGGAGTCGTATTTGATAAAAGTAATGGTATATGAATAGAAAATGTGCAGTGAACCAGTTCGGTGCATTTTTAAAACAAAAGCTTATTGATAGAACACAATTGAAGGAGGCTATGCTATCTTAGTTTCCATTTCTTAATTAAAAGACTAAAATACTCAAACCATTGAAACTAATGAATAAGGTGGAATGCTGTTAATGTTTATTAAAAGTTTTCATAAAAAGTAAACGCTCTCCAGACTGTAGATCTTTTTAGCCGGAGGCTTATCGTATACGTGTGGACGGCGAAAACGGAGCTTTTTGAATACGATGACGTCAGGCTGTTCTCACTTCTTCTTGGGCTTATTTAAAATTTTATAGCCTACATACAATCGCAAGTTGCCTATTTAAACATTCAAGCTAATTATACAAGGAGGCGACGTAACATTTTAAGGATAATTTCGCTGATCTGGAGGGAAAACAGCGCCGTTAAAGAGCATAAACTGACGGCCAGCAAGACCACGGCGATTTTGACCTTTAAAAGAATATAATTAATAATATGTACAATTTACAGCCTTCCCTTTTCCCTTTGACTAAGTCACTTGTTTAGACATATTTACTATATAAAAAGGGGTTGGATTGTGAAGCGAGCGAAGTAAACAAAGATGGCGCAAAGTGTTGAATTTTCGCGGATGTGCTACTGTATGGACGGCTAGCGTTTTCGAAGCGTTATCGCGTATACGTGTGGACGGGCAAATACGATTCGAATACGCTACGTGTGGACGCAGATCTTTTTGAATACGGATAAAAAAATATCCGTTTTCAAAAATACCCGGCTACGTGTGTACAGGGCCTTAACTTAATCAGCCACTGAAATAAACACGCGATATCACGGTCGTTGTAGTAAATTTTCATTCGGCGGGCGCTATACTTTCGTACTTCAACTTCGACCGGGATGCTTTGCGTGCCTCGACCTAATATCGTGTATCACGAAATTATCAAAGTTCATGATGCCTTCTCAATCCAACTAATCCTAAGTAATCCTGCTAATATCTCAAAACATTTCACTGTATTTAAGTTCTCTATGTATTTTACAACATCTGTACCGCAATATTTTCCGTAAACAGATGAAAATAACAGGCTTTGATGTTTGCCGAGTAGATTACAATCAACTCGGCCGCTTCGCAGGCATCTCGTTCCGATCCACGGACTAGCAGTTAAAATATGCCATATAGCTGCTCAGAAGAGACGATAATATACTATGAACATTAAAAATACTTATAAACTATATTTGGAGCTCAACTTTCTTAAACATATTTTTACTACTACGATTGCTTTAAAAAAAAACAAAGCGGACAAATCGAGTTGATCAATATCGTTACTTTGATAATACAACAGAAATACACATAACATACCATGCCCAATCCTTTATTATATTCATCGCATACTATTACACGATAGTTTTCTTCTCAGGGATGCATTTAAGGATATTCAGAAACACTCAAAAGCTCAAAGGTTCGTCGAAAGAGTTCGCTACTCTCAGGTATGTTGATATGTGATATTTTTCGTATCTCCGTACGGCCATGGACTTTGAACTCGCGCGGTTTTTGGCCAATTAGAGAGCACCAAAAAAACAAAACAAAAACAAAAATAAACAAAAAACAAACAAAAAAAACAACAACAAAAAAAAACGGCCGCAAAGCATCCCGGTCGATACTGGGCCTTTAAAGACGTTGTTTTATATGGATTTGACTGAAATTTTGCACTATTATTAGTCATATACAGCTATTTCAAAAAACGTAGAATACTGAATAGTGCATACTGAATAGTACATTGCAAGACCGAAATGCATTTTGGGTCAAGTAATATAGTTTAAAGTAAAATAAATAATAGTTAGTTATTATATTCTTAGTGCATTCCATTCAAAACAATATATGAGATAGTTATTTGGACTAAATATCGCTGTATATGTATTATTTATTACGAATCAATGAGACCCACAATGCCCTTTGGTCTTGGAATGCATTATTCAGTATTCAACGTTTTTTGAAATAGCTATATCTAAAATTGTACTGTAAAGATATCACTCATTTGCATTTGTTCTTTTTTGAGTTATACGTAGTTGTGATCGTAGTTATGAAAGAGTGAAAACGTCAAGCAAAATTAAACTTGAAAGCCATATTATAGACGATTTATTAACCTCGCTTGTTCGGTTTGTACGGGGAAATATCAGACCTCGGCGTCATATCAGACCTCGATGACGTAATCAATTTTAGTGTGAATTTGACAACGAGGCCGGGATTTTGAAGTTAAATTTTTTTTTTCCATTTTACATAAAAATGCAATTTTAAAATAAAATTATATATTCAGATTAAATTTGACTTTGACTGTTTAGGCCCGGGCAAACGGCTTCAACATTGGTTCGATTTTGTTCAACGTTGTAGAATGGTTGTTGCAATTGAACGATGTTGAACTCAATGACAATGTTAAAATGGGATGACAAATGGCTTCAACATTGCTATTCAACAAAATCGAAGGGATGTTGAAGCAAATGATGAAGCCGTTTGCCCAGGCCCTTATCTCTTCGGTTTTGAACGTTTCTCAATGAGTTCTTTCAATGCGCATTCTAAAATTTTGAAAATCCCTCGTTTAGGATTTCCCTCTAAAATTGATGACGTCATTTCCCCGCCAAAAATCGTAACATTTTGTAAAAGTGAAAAGAAGACAATTTTTCTTTGGGTGTGTACTCTTCACATGTAAAATTTGAAGTTGATCGGATTCGACTATAAAATGTTATGCAAAATCACGGTTAAAAACGCTGATTTCAATGCCAGCCCAGCGTGTTTAAAAAAATAATAATTTGTTGTGATATAAGAATTTATGCATGTTATCATGTTAATATATAAGTTCAGTTTTAAGAGTTTTTCTTAATGAATCGCTTTTGTTATATATGAGGGTGCTTATTGCTGTTACAAATGCAAAGGACCCGCTATATGGTCATTATACCGCGCGCCACCTACACCAAGGAATAGACGAATACTGGTAACCTGGCAAGCATCGCAAGGAAGAGCACGGACTAACGACAGTAGTCCCTGAAAAATGCTTCATCTTACAAAAATGTACAAGAAAACTCGATTGTTTCAGAATATTTGAGATCCTTTATATTTTACGCTAAACGTTCAGATGGACTCTGTACAAGTTAAACTATATCTAATCATTGAACCGTATTTTGTATATTTTTACATGCTCCACGAATTGAACCTCCCTTGACAATTACATCGGATGATCGTGATGTCCAATCGTTTTAATTGTAGTGTTCGTCTTTTTTAAAACTTAACAATAAATAATTAAAAAAATGAATAAATAAAATAATTAAAAGTGACAACACAATTTCTTTTAAGATAAATTAAAATTCCTATTTCATCTCCTATTCCCTAAGTCCATTCCGTAGAATATACGGGGATAAGTTCGGGTCTAGCCTCCTCCGCAGGCAACTCCTGAGTCCGAGAGTGAGTTTCGTGATTTTGGGGTTCCTGTGTTGAAAATTCGAGGATCATTTTTGCCATATGTCACGGAAGCCCGCGACGTGTTTTTTCTTTTTCTTCGTTTTTTCTGCCTAAGAGATGCCTGCGGAGGAGGCTAGTTCGGGTTCCATCTCGTGCTCATTTCGGGTCCTTGGGTCACTTCGGGTACAATAACAACAGTTTTGGGGATCATTTCGGGTCCCGGTATCACTTCGGGTCCTGGGATCACTTCGGGTCTTGTACAATAATCCATTTACGCAATCTTCTCAAAACGTAAAATATATGAATCAAAGTAAAAAATTAATGTTTACTGTTTATCTCGGTTTTGCAGACAATTCTACAAAAATTACGATCATCGTAAAGATACGCAAGCTAGATATTGAAGATAAGAATTGTTATTTGTGTAGTCAGTATAATTAGCTAGTTTATTTAGTTATTTATATTATTTCTTTAAGTCAAGTAAGTGGGGAGCATTTTAAGGTTTTATAGATTGGGTTTAGGGAAGTAGATTTATTTCAGGGGAATTATATATAATATATAGGGTGGGAGTAAATAGTGGTGTGGGGTGGGAAATTATTATTATTGCAAACTGTAAATATTAAATACGGGATGGATATTAGGTATGGAATCAGCGTATGAGGTTGGGATATACATTTTAGTGGTTTTTATAAAGGGTTTTAGATAGGTGTCCCCAATTAGTTATTTGTAAATAGCTAGAACGATGTGACACATAAATAAAGTTATTATTATTATTACTATACAGAGAAAACACTGAACATTTAGCTTCAATATGTATGTTTTGACGGGCTTTTACATGCACGGATTCTTCGAAGAGAAGCAATTGTTGACAGAGTAGTGGAGGTTTGCTGACTAAAATGTATGACTTTTAAGCGGCGTTTACACGAACAATTTTTCCTTGACAAGTATCCTTGACAATTTTCATTGCTCGTGTAGACGATCAGCAAGTTTTCCTTGACAATTTCATATTGACAAGGTTTCCTTGCTCGTGTAGATTATGAACAAGTTTTCCTTGACAAGTTTAAGTTGTGCTCGCAATGCCTTGCAATCAGCGGAGTACTAACATGATATTGGTTCCAGTCCCTTGTCGAATAGAAAAACACGGCGTTTATTTTGACTGATCGTGCGAAAAGACTGGGAACTAATCTCATTAATATTCCTTGCCACATTTTCCTTGTTGTCCGTCTACACGAGCAAATTTCATCCTTGACAATTTTTTCTTATCAAGGAAAAGCCAACATGCTAGCTTTTCCTTGTCAAGGAAAAATTGTTCATTTTACTCCATCTACACGAGCAATTTTTCCTTGTCAAGGAAAACTTGTCAAGGAAAAATTGCTCGTGTAAACACTGCTTTACTGCAGTAAACTGACCTGGGCTCGAGAAAGAGGGATTTACAAAGCATATTCTCAAAGAACAAAAACAAGATTTATACTGACGATACACCTACTTGCAGTAAGGTTGTCATACAAAAATATACATTTGTTTTAAAGAAAATAGAACATTTGTGATTTAAGTACGATAGAGATTAATTAAAAGACATTAGAAGATCACTCAAGCTGAACTCTCTCTTTTGTCTTTTAATTAATTCCTTTCACACTAAATCACAAATGTTCTATTTTCTTTGTGACAAATGTTCTATTTTGTATGACAACCTTACTGCAAGTAGGTGTAGCTAGAGAGTTCAACTTCGTTCTACAACCTTTGAAAATTCAGCAATTTTGATATTTGCAAAAAAATTAGATGCATAATATTTAGTCCGTTTTAAGATTAGGTGCACAGTTTCGTTACAAAAAGCCCGAAAACACTGAAAGTTAATGGCTTTAAACAAAATCATGGCTAAAAATTGTTTGAAAATACACATTTTATGAATTGTGTTCGTATATATAGTGAATCAAGTTTTGCTTTTGCTATCGAACACTACGGCAGATAAAGTCGCCTTTGCAGATCGTTTCTATTCAAATTAAGTTGATAAGTAGCAGGACTTTGAAACATTTCGAATAGTTTCATATTACAAAATTTAAAAAAATAAAAAAATGGAAAGGAACAATCCAAATGTTAGCGCAAAAATATAGTTTAAGGTAAAAAATGTGTTTTTGATTTGTTTGATCGAATTTTGTTGTGAATTACTTGAAAACAATGCATTTTTACATCATGTCACGAAACTGGGCCAACTGTCACGAAACTGGGCACATAAGTTGCCGTCAAAATATTCCTTTTATTTTATCAAATTAAAAGATTCCAAGAAAATATTTAGATCATTATTTAAGCTGATAAATTTGCCTTTGTATGAGAAAATTTCATAGACTTTTTTTATCCGTAGAGAAGCCACCTTAATATATATGTTGATGCTTAAATTGCTTAGTTTACCGCGATAAGCAACGACATATATCATAGTTCAATAACCACGGAACAAACTAATATATATCGAGGTGCAGTAGGTAAAATTAAGAGAATTCGAATGGATAAAAAAAAACTGAAAAGCTGAAATTCTATGTTTTGGAGTTTTATCTTAGCAATTCAAGCTTAAATCATGTGTTCCCTTACGAAGCTTTAGTGCGCAAGCTCGCAATAACGAACCCAATAAGCCTTAATATTTTATAAATACCTATTTTTATAATTTTTTTTTTGAAAACAAATAGGCGTCAAAGTTAGCTGTGAACGTCAATTGTGCGACCAAAAAGAACTGTGGTTACGCATACAGTATATAATCAGTATTACTAAATTGACAAGCTTCATAAATGATAGGCACTTCTTTTATAAGGTAACTGGTAATGACCCCCATGGCTTCACTGAAGGATCGAAGCTGGCATTGTACAATAACCTCGTAATAAAGAAAATAAATAATAACTAAAGACCCACAGTTCCTTTCGGTCGTGTATATACAGTATACACCTATTTCAATTTACGTTGTCCATCTGGAATGGTTGATCTGAGACCGATAGGAATTGTGGGAGCTCATTAAATTCCAAACACAATGTTTTAATCACACTTGAATGGTGTTGAATTACAGATAACAGTATTTCAGAAGTAAATATTAATATTCCAGCGTGATTATAATAGTGTATTTGCAGTTTAACGAGCTCCCACAATTCCTATCGGTCTCACATCAACCATTCCAGATGGACAACGTTAATTGAAATAGGTATATGTCCACAAGCGCATATGAAGGTTGTCATTATTTCAGTACGAGCCTGCGCACATTTATTTGTTGCTCATGTTTAATCAAATATATCATCTTAATTGCAGGAAAGTATTCCAAGAATGGATTTCATTACGTGGGTTTTTTCAGCAGAAGCAGTTGTCATAGTAACAGTCAACGTCGTTACTGTAGTGATATTTACAAGCACCCCTCGTCTACGTTGTCGTAGATACGCATTGATAGTTAACCTGGCTGTTGCTGATCTCTTTGTTGGCTTGGTATCTGTGCCCATGCATATAATTAGGACGAGAACGGTTATATGAGATATTTTTTACTGCTTATCGTTTACAAGATATCTTTTTTGGGACCACATCTTTGTGTGGTCTAGCTGCTGTAGCCATTGAACGAGTTTATGCAACATATTATCCCTTCAAACACCACACTTTGGGTACCGTCCCGTATCGTGTTGGGGTATGCATGGTTTGGTCATTGCCTCTCGCGGTTCTACTGTGTCAATATTTGGCAGACAACCTTAACGACCGGGAGACCGGAAGGATAATTCAACTGACATACCCTATTATAACAATTTTAACCCCAATTTCCATCGTCATAATTTCATATTGCCTTATATGGATAAAAGTGTCGTTCAAGAGAGATTTTTCCAATCACGCAATCCATCATAGTAACAACAAGCTTACCTTCACGCTGGCTGTTGTCACGCTTGTTAGTTTGGTTACATGGATTCCTTTTCTTAGCGTAATGGTCTATATGATTATCTGTGTCTACTTTATTAACTGTCCCAATTTGAAGAATGTTTTTACTGATAATTTAGAAGCTGGAATTAAGTGGCCTAGCTATGGCAACTCTTTCGTCAATTTCATCGTCTACGTCGTACGCATGCGTGCGTTTAGGATGGAGATATTAGGTAGGATGAGGTGTCGTCAAAATCTAGCCGTAAACGATCCAAATGAAGGGATACCAGAACGACATATAGCTACCAGGAATCGACAAGAAGATGAGGGGACAGTTGATACAAAACTGTAAATATGATGCTTCCTTGCTAGTCCCATGGCCCAGTTAGCTCGATGTAATTGGAATAGCCGCCTTTTTATTGCGCTCAAGTGCCTTTACCCGTGTCAAACATTTCTAAAGAACTATTCAATGGAGTAGTATATTTAACAATTAGTCCTGGAGCCCGAATGGTCTACAAGTCAATAGCCCATGAGGCCGTAGACCATAAGGGCGAGAGGTCTAATTGTTATAGTATAAACCAACTAGTAGGTCAAACCTTGCCATATTTTGTAAGAAAAATAACATTTAAATCGTTTTATTTTGCAGAAAAAGAAAGATAATCGGAAGTGAAAATACCAAAATTCATTTAAAACACATCAAAATGTTCCAGTTTTTGTCAATTTATCTCCAAGAATTTTATTTAAACGGCTGAAAATAGCATAATTTTAGTGCTAAAACGAAGGAATTACGAATTTCGAGGGGCAAATCGCTGATTGGCTGAGAAAAACAATGCCAAGCCGATGCACCCAGCCGTTAGAGGGGAGAGTATCGCGGGCGCACGAAACCCCAACGGCTGAAATCTGAGCCTAAGCTAGTCTTCGACGCCATTTTATTTGCCGACACAGGGAACCCACAAAAGCAAGTTTTGACTTAATTTATTTGTGTGTAAATGTACATGTATGGAATTGAAATAATAAAAATATTATAAAGATATTGTAAGTTCTGAAATATTCTATCATCTCCCCCTCTCTACTGCTGTGCATTCTCCTGACTATCTCCTATCTGACTATCTGACAAACTATCTGACTCTATCTCCTCCCTGCAACAATTATTATAATATTCTGATCATGCGAAGTAAGTGCACATAAAAGCACACAGTCTTTTCTGACTGCTAGCTAAGTGAAGATGGCGACGTCTGTGTGTAGTTTGTGTGTAGACTGTAAGTATTTACTATTTTTTGGGTTATTTACTGGTAGAATATATATTTACAAAACTTTTGAAAACTTTTATTATTATTATTATTACTGTGGTAGCACAGTCTTAAAATGGGTTTGTTTTTCCCCCGTCATTTTCGACCAGACAAATGGACAATAGTTCCCCGATGGCCTCATGTATGACGGTGATTGACGTTGTCATTAGTTTGACAGGCGAAGGTCACGTTAAGATCATGTGCTTCGACAATTATGGAAATGGCGAATAAATAGTGTGTTTCCCGCTGAAAACGATTGCTATGTTCTTTGAATTGAGGTTTGCCAAAGTATTCGCTATCATTACGTTCTGTTCTACAGACATGCTGCTCCAAGTAAATCACTTTACTTACTCCTATTAAAAGACGAGAAGAATGTGTTCTTACAAGCTTCAGATAAGCGATCGAAACTGGTAATTTACGAGCTCTTCTTAAGAGCTATCTTTACCGGAATCAGTGTTTTCAAACAATCGATCCGCCGTTAGCGAAGTCTTCTAGCACAAAACAGAAGATGTACATGCAAAATTGCAATCGCTACAGCATATTATCTAGCACTTCAAACAGAAATCTGAAGTTTATATTGATTAATGTGCTATTTTTGTTCTTTACAATGTCAGAGAAAGTGACTTTAACGTTCACGAAGCGAACTCAACATCGCATCGCAAGTCTCAAATCGGCCCGTCTGAAAACCACTCTCAACAGCCCAAATTGCCTCAAAAATCACCTTAGTATCTATCTTATTCTTACGTTTAATTTTCGAGAACAATTTCATAAAATAGTTTTGAGACCTTTTGAAACCTGTCGGCACTGAAATTTGAGCCGCCATAGCGGCACTTTAGTGGGAGGGGAGGGGGTGAAATGTCAACACTTTGTGACATAGGGATCCAGGTACATAGAAACAAATGTCGCACAGGTTTCTGAATAAGCACAAAAATCACGCAAATTGCTTTAGTAACTGCCCATCTTATATTTGTGATGTTAATTTCTCAAGAACAACTTGATAATGATGTTTTTGGGACTTTTCAAAAACTTTGCAAAACAGGAATCCTGATACATAGAAACAACTGCCACAACATGGTAGCCCAGTTAACCCTGGAGTCCAGGGTCTAGTTTTTTTTTTTTAAAGCAAAATAAAACTTTTTCAACTATTGCTGGTATATTTCTAGCTTCCGTTTGGGATCCTACCCGGCTTCTCAGTCAGTGCTGAAGCACTTTTCTTAAAATACGCACCATGTCTAAAAGTACAGATTTTGGTAGATCTAAAAAGCTTATATTTTTAAGTTCTAGTCACAGGCAGCCCAACTAGTCGATCTGAGGAATGTTTTCGAAGCGAATAAAATTCCTTTTTCAACGCACAAAGCTAAGAGAGCCGATTAAAAAAAATTGTTATTCTTTGAGCGCGCGGGCTTCCTGGGGTGATTGGTTTGTCTTGCGGAATCGCCCGGGACTTCCTCACTCACGACAGAAATCACCTGACATAAATCGAATTTTGTGTTTTTTGTATTTTGTGTCAAAATACTACCCTCTTCGACACCGCGCGAGTTTTCGAGAAGCAACAGCAATCCCAGCCGCGCGCAAAATCCATTTATATTCGCTTTAAAACATTCCTCAGATCGAGAAGTGATCGAGCCTGTCTTCTAGTTTAATTAAGTTTTTTGATATGGTTCCTAGCGATCTTATTCTTCAAGTTCTATTCTTCGGTCTTGGTATTTTTCCATTGATATTACTAATTATATTATTATTACTATTACTAATAATTATATTATTACTATTATTTATATATTTTTTCGCGTCCAAATACTGAAAATTTCTATCATTATTTCTTTAAAGCATTTAACTTCCCATCAAATCGTATCTCACGTCTAAGGCATTAACCATTCAAAGAAGTCCTGGCGATGGCCATTGTCTACATCACTCAGTATCTGCCAGCTACTCAAGTCAATTAAGTAGTCACCTTACCTCAGAAGATCTTTTGAGCCGCTGTAGACGGGAGCTAACAAGTAACCTAGATGAATACTTGGCCTTTCTACACTGGTAAAGAAGTTCACACGAGTTTGATATCCACGTGAAGAGCTTTGTATACGATTTGCAAGTTGTAGATATTATTTTACAAGTATTTGCGAATTGTTTAAAGACCACCATATGTGTTATTGATGTACGCGAAACAAAGTCATCGAAACATCATTTCCTCCACGAGACGTCGCTGGAACATCAGTATTTTCTATTTTGCGCTCAGGAGAACACTTTGATGCCCTAAAAATAACATCTGATGTAGCAAACAGAAGCAGTAGTAGCAGTAACAATAGTAACAGCAGTATTGAGTTTGTTGAAACTGAGGTCAACGGTAGAGATAGCGAAACTCAAAACTACGGAGCCCTCTAAGGGACATCACAAGATCCTAAGTTCCCAAGATCCTAAGTTCCTAAGATCCTAAGTTCCCAAGATCCTAAGTTCCCAAGATCCTAAGTTCCTACGATCCTAAGTTCCCAAGACCCTAAGTTCCTAAGATCGTAAGTTCCCAAGATCGTAAGTTCCTAAGTTCCCAAGTTCCCAAGATCCTTCCTATGACCCTTAGAGGAATGAGTTACCAAGACAACGCGTAGTCGAGCAGCCTACACGTGGATCAAACATGGACAATCAAGTTGAGGTATTGTTTGCGTTCATTTGTGTTTATAGACTCTTATTTTATGTTATATTTGGATAATTATGTTCTATTTATGTTTTTACTCTCTATTGTTACAAATACAAAGAGCTTTTAAAAGTACTTATAATTAACCTTACAAAAGCATGTTTATAATAACAATTGACTGCAGATCGATCCATTCGAGGTAATTGTATCGCTAAACTATGACCTTTGCAATGTCAATTGTCATTTTTTGCCAGATCTATACCTTAATATGCAAATAACAACCTTTATGTTATGTGAAGAGAAAAAAGAAGAGTGTTCTTTGTATTGTTTATAATATGTAGAACCAAAAGAAACTTCAAAAGTGTATCTCCCCTATCATGAAGCCTGAAAGGGCGAAACGTTGGAATAAAACTTCAACTTTATGGCTTTTGAAGTTTCTTTTGGTCCTTTTTGTTATGTTTTATTTTATGTGTGTAACCGTGCATATGGATGGCAAAATACAGCATAAATACCAAAATACAGCAATACTAATTAATTGTGCACTTAGGGATAAAAACACCAAATTTGGCATATTTATATAGTATTTGACATAATGATTATTTAAGCTATGGAACCCACCCAGACTCGTCTAGGGGTGGAGGGGGTCATTTTTTGCATTTAGGGGGTGGGTGGGGATAATAATACCTAGACAACTCCAAATCTACCTCAATTATAGTGTTCCATATGCTGACTAACTTTGATTACAGTCCTTGTCCAGGGGGTGGGTTGGTTCAAATTAGAAAAAAAATGATAATTTCAGGATAATAATACAAAGACAGCACCACATTAATACACAGTCGATCATATATTAGCATGTTAGACTGCGCAATATTAAGTAATAAATATTATGATTATTTACCTCAATTATACTATTCCACATGCTGAATAATTTTGATTATATACCTTGTCCAGGGGGGTTCAGTTTTTTATACTTGGGGGGGGGGGGGGGGTTCAAATTAGAGGATAATAATACTTAGACCACACCGAATGTATTATAATATTTATGGCAGATTTAGTAATACAAGATAACATAGAGCGAAAGCACTAGAACCATGAAACAAAATCAAATTGTTAGTGTGTAATAGTTCTTATTTAGCAACTATTACTTACTATAAAAAAGTAAAGTTGTAATGAGGTATTGTTTCCTTTTGTATTTGATGTTTCTGGTTGAGTGGGTTTTTTAATAAGTTTATTAAGATACTTGAATGGCAATTTACAAATTGAAAAATAGACGCTCAATGAGCGCATGTGGCTACTGAATAGAAATCGAAATGAAAAGTAAATATAAACAGTAATTTGTTTATTAAGTAACTATGACGTGATAGCCGCTCTAGAGTTTTAAGATTTCGTAATTTTGGCCAGCATCCTATAGATTTTTTTTTATGGCCCCGGCTGTTGGATTTCGAACTGTCGACATTTCGTTTGTCAGTCCGTAATTAAGTTTACCAACTGAGCATTCGTTGAACAAACGTAGGTATTTTGAACGTCAAATATATATTCCCTGCCTAGGGTTTGTACCTGGGGACTTACCAACATGCCATTGAAGAAGTGATTTTATAGACTGTATAGCAAGGTTTAACTACGATTTTATATGCCTATTTGCATGTTAATGAAAGATCAAGGGCCAACTTATTTACGTTTTGAAAGACTACTGTTGCTTTTCACGTCCACAAGAACTTCAAACTTTTCGAAACTGTATTTTATTTATATCATCGCCATATTAAATCGGCCGAGCACAGGAAACCCACAATTTTATCAGTTGGAAGTTATCTTCGTAAGAAATTCGTCAAATTTCCGTCCACTGTTCGTCCGATGTCTCGTTGGTCGAACCGATGACGATAGTACCTCGTGGTGATCCTCGTGGTCATAGTAGTTCGTCGATTCATGAGCAGCTTTGACAATTGGTGAGTAAATTTAGCTTGTTTTTATCATTTATCGTTGTTTGTCACAGCTTTCATATACCATTATTCGGTAAAATGAAAAAGTTTCTTAGTATTTTGAAAAATTCAAGTCAGTTTTTACGAAGAGATGATCCATTATCCATATCTACAAGTGCTGAAAGTTAGCTTACAAGATCCAAGGCCATGCAATGATGCTGATCAACACTTTAGAAAAACAGAACTCAAACAAAACACAACAAAAGCCCGCTAGTCATACTAATAAATATAGTAATAGTAACGTCATTTAATTCACCTAGGCTGCTTTGCATTTGCAGTCTTTGGAATATACCCGGGGCAATACACCTACTTGCTAGAAAGTTGACATACGAAAAAAGAACATTTGTATTTAGTGTGTTAGGAATAAATTAAAAGTACAAAAGAAAGAGTTCAGCTTCAGTGATCATCTTTTGTACTTTTAATTTATTCCTAACCCACTAAATACAAATGTTCTTTTTTTCGTATGACAACGTTCTTGCAAGTAGGTGTATACTTTGAATTGAATTTAACACTTAGAAAATGTCAGCAAATTCAACAATCTATTCAATGAATGATGTTTTGCAAAGTTAACTTGCACAGTATGCATTATGCATTTCACTGTGATAATAATAAAACAAAAAATCTCTCTATTTTAATTTTCAGATATTTTACTATTGTTTAAAATGGAGTTACTTCAATCGCCCACAAACAGCCCTGGTGTACCACCTTCAGGAACTATCACCTCACAGTTATCTGCATTACCTTCAAACAGCTCTGGAATGTCACCTTCCAAAACCAGCGGCTCACAACTGAATGAGAACATGCAAGACTCCTTCAACGAAGACATAAATAGTGGAATTGCGAAAGGATATATTCATAATATTTCACCTTTTAAGACAAATGGGAACTACTTTGATTTTCAGCTTCAAACTAAAAATAAAACTTACAGAGCTGTTTGTTTCTCACCAAAAAAACGTAATCTAATCAAATCCTTCCATGACCAACACTCTCCAGTCAAACTAAAGAGATGTAGATTAGAAACCAAATCAAACTCTGAGGATTTGATGCAGAGTCAGAGATGACTGTGAAGTTGAACATTTTCCTGATATTGACTTTCTCCCTGAAGAACTACCCACCAACTTTACAATAGCTACAGTAAATACAACAGCTGTTGGGCAATTAGTCTATATTAAAGCAAAGGTTGTTGCAATGTCACCAGTTAAGAAAGTATAGCAAGGAACTCTGTCTTTATCAGAAGCACAGCTTATTGACGAACATGACTCAATAAAACTGATACTGTACAACAACCATGTTGATGAAGTCAAAGTAAATAGCACATATATATTCACTGATGTTAGAGTCAAAGAAGATGCTTCAAATAAAGAGATATACCTTAACAAAAATTTCGCCAACCCAGCCATTTGATAAGCAACTAGCAATTGCTGTTGACTTAGACAATGTCAATAAAACCACTGAGGAGGTTGCAGAAATAATTGCTGTTGAAAAGGTTATAACATACTATGCCTGTTATAAATGTACCAAAAAAGTTGAACCTTCATCAAATCACAATGGACTGTTGCTAGGTTCATGCCAGTCCTGCAGATCAGGAAAACAAAAACTGAAAGCAAGTCAGCTAAAGAGAATTGCTTATGTGATGTTCCAAATTAAACATGAACAAGTTCTACTTACTCTTTTTCACAATACCTTAGAAATTATCTTTACAACATTAAAAGCAAACCTAAACTCGATGCCAGAGGAAGAAGTTATTGATGCCCTTTTGGCGATTCCACCAGTACAGTTATGTTTTGATAAAAAGAGAAAGGTTGTCAAAAGCATTAAATTTACTTAAGAAGCAGTGACATCATTCTTAAATGCTTTAAGCAGCTAAATACTAAAATTGTAGGTACTACATATAAGTTATGTCCCCTGTTGAAAAAATTTGTTCATCTTTATCTTTAAAGTGAAAAACTACAAAAATAGATGAGAAAATAGTTTGGTTGGTTAACATTATTTACTATATTAATATTTTGTTACACTTCAATAACTTTGTTTAAATTTATCTTTAGAGAATAGGAATAAAACTAAACATATTCCAACTTGGAGTGGTTTTCACAGTAGTGTAAAATCTAACTTCACTCTTGTGTTTATTTGACTGTTACATTGTAAATATTAGTTTTGTTTTACGTATTTATATCAGAGCAATAAGAGCTATAATGAAATAGCATTAACTGACTAATACAATTATTAGTCAATATGTAGTATATAGTTTGTATTGCGTTACTGTTTGATAAATTTCTTCATGTTCATTACATTGCAAAATTAAACACATGCAATTAACTTAATGCAAAAAAATCACAAAAATAGCTGACCAAAGTAATTATAAAATGTATACAATGAATTGCATGTTTTTTTTATTTGCACTCCAACAGTTATTGTTATTACTTACTGATTGAAAATTGTACATATTGACAATCTTTAAAATTGAAATAAAGTTTACATAAAACACCTTGATGTATGATGTGATGTATGTTCTTCATTCATTTTTTTTTTTTTGCTTTCACATCGTTACAAATTGCTAGAGTGCATTCCCTAATAGCATGAAACATTAGTATTACTATTTTATGCTAATTGTATTGTTTTCTATTGTTCAACTAGCAATATTTTCCACAATTTAGTAATTAGTGTTTCACGCTTTTACTGAATGCACTATAATATTGCAAAAGTAATATTGATATATTGGTAGCTTTGTTTCACTTTATTATATATAAAGCCGAAACGCTGTGACAGGCAAAAATACAAGAACATACACACATTGGCATACGAATAAAACTTAATTTGTTGCACATTTTACAAATAACGAGTGATAACTTTTTGTCACAATCTATACAAATATTGTGTTTCTTTTAAGCCCCTAGTAGTAGCCACATGCACATTAAAAGTGCCTTTTTATGTTTGTAACAAGTCTTTCATAACTTACTTTCAAAAATGACAAGCTTGGACAGTCTAGAGCGAAAATTACCTGGCCAAATCAGACGCTTTTTTTTTCAATGAAAAATAATTGCGATGAGAAAATAACTTTGCAGAGGCATGAAGGGATGCTAATTTCTTCGAATTAGCTAACAGAATTGAGCTGTAAGCCCTGTCATTGTTCGCTGAAACGACTGCAGAAAATGCGTACCCCTACCCGGTGCAAAGTGGGCTTCCTGTGGTATAGTTACGGGTATAAACTTCATGTACACCGTGTACCATATATGTATACTAAAAACATACATAATAATATGTAAGAAAATTTAGCCTACATGGAATTTATAACTAATTTACATGACATTACAATCGATACTTTACATGACTCGATGAGATAGTGGATATGCATTCCCAGAATGCAGTAGCCACAAAAACTAATAATGAACAGAAATAGATGTACAGATGTTGTGGTGATATTTTTTTATTTCATTAGTCTTGGATGAGGTTCTTAACTATTTTTGTATTGGTATTAAATGTTAGTACTTCTGTTATTTGGACTTCATTAAGATTGTTCATATCTACTTTGGTTTTTAAAGATGTCATCTAAAATGGTTTGGATCAATGTTAGTTTGAAAGTTTGATCCTCTGTTTTGTACACTGTGTGTGTACCATTATTGTACATGCACTTGTTTTTTGTTTGAGATGGCATAAATTGCATTCAACTAGTTTTGAAGTTGGAATAATTTTATAATTAGCAGTGGTACAATGAATGGTGGTATTTTCTTCAATCTGTGTGGCAGACTTGGCGGTGGTTACATAAACCTGATGAATAAAAAATAAAAGAGACAAATTAATTAATCAACAAGATTTTCGTTGACACCAGATGAAGAAAATAAATAATTAGTTGAAGTATTAAATTTTGGATTTGAATTTGCATTTATGGAAAAGTTAGTGTTTAGGTAGTGATATATAGTCAATTAATTATTTACTTATTGAATTTCGGTTGAATATGATTTTGGGAAACATGAAAATTAGCTGTTTGGTGCTGTTCAGCATCTTGTTGGTTTGGTATATCGTGCACAAAGCAAGATGTGTTCAAGCTATTTTTTTGTCAGATGTAATTTATGGCCTTTCTCCTCTTTATAGGTGTGATTGTTGTGTGATGGGTATATACTATAGTTTTCAATTTTATACAATAGTTTGTAGGATATTCATTTTTTGAAACCTAGAACTGTTTATTTTATATCAATGACAATAATGGTTGTTGTTCGATAGTTAAGTTAAACAGTTTACAAGTAATAGATGAATGAATTTTCTGAGATCCTGCTATGATGGACACTGTTGACAGTGAATAACGGTTGTGAGGGTGTGCATACTAATGCCAGTTGTATATAAATCAATTGTTTAATTTTCAAAAACACACTGAAGGTAAATTGATTTAGCAAGAAGTGTTACCTGTTTGTTTATATGATCTTATATTTATTCTTTTGTTGTTTAAATGGTAGGTGAATCCTTCTCCAATTTAGTGTGCAAATTCTTTCCAGAAAACCATGCATTTCCATTGTTCCAGTGGGACCTGTAATTATGGCTTCTTTCATACTGAGATTGGTTGACTTCACTTCAGAAATTTCACTAAGATGAACCACATTGGCTTAGAGTGACAGTAACTGTCCAACACAGAGTGTTTTTATTGTTGAAACTGTTATAGAAGTTGGTAGGTCTGTCTTTAGAAAGCCAACATTTGTTGTTGTTTGGATGATTCTGCATTTCAGGTTTTGTAAAGTTGGAATTTTTGCTGATAGGTTTGTCATTTTCACTGTGGTCTTTGAGAAGTTTTCTTTTAAATGGTGAAGAACAAACCCTTCTAAGTGTTTTCTCCTTCAACTGCAGTTGGAAGTCAACGTAGTTACCTTGCTTGTTTGGAGATACATTGTTTATGAAATCCATTGTAACATCTTGATCTAGTGGACCAGAAGCATCATTTGAGCTTAGTGGTTTGGCATTGTTGCATTGCAGCAGACAGTTTGCCTATTTATCAATGACGGGTTCAAGACGTCTTGAACAGAATGGTGATACAGCAACATCGTGTAGTGTACTGGATAGGTACTTAGCAAGACCACGTGAAAAACTGTGTTCCTGGTATGAGTACGCATCCCAAAATGGAAAAGTACCGGTTGTAAGTGGTGGTGCGACATATGCAACATGGCCACTGAGTGAAGATTATTGCCGAACAATGATGTTGCTGCATTGGCCAAGCTGGTTTCACATTCAAGAAGTGAAGAGAGATGACGAAACTTGGATTGCACGTTTTGAAAACGTTTTTGACTGTAATGATTGTCCAATTTTCGTCAAGGCTCAGGTGATGAAAGCCCGTCAAGCAGCAAACCATTAATCACAAGATCCATATGAAGAAGACGATGATCAAGATGCATATGAGGCCGAAGAACAGCCAGATTGGGTTGACATTTATGCAGGCCCAAATAATCAATTTGAAGGAGTTGAAAGTGAATTCCAATATGATGATGGCGGTGATCAGTATGACTGGAGTAACACTTCAATCCCGGTACCTGAAGTTTATCAAGCTAAGCATTGGCTTCAAGATTGCATTGAAAAAAGAAGAAAAGAAAGAAGTACTATAAATGACAATCTTTATTTACCAGATGTATGTCCTTAAACGTTGAACGAAGAGCAGAGATCAATAGTGAGCTTAGTGCTGTACACCCTGTACAATTTTGTGGAGAATCCTGGGAATTACTCACCACTGAGACTTGTCGTTTCAGGTACTGGTGGAACTGGAAAGTTTTATGTTATCAAATGCTTACAACGGCTGGTAAGACAGGTGTTTGGAATAAATGATGCGATACAAGTGATCACCCCGACTGGTAATTCAGCTTATCTAGTTGACGGTTGTACTGCCCACAGCTTTCTATCATTGCCAACAGGTGGTCGATCTTGCAAAGAACTGTCAATACCGTCTGGAGTTATTCTACAAAGGATCCAGAACAAATGTAAAAACTTGAAAGTGCTACTTGGAGATGAGCGATCAATGTTTGGACGTACTACAATGGGATGGATGGAGGAGCATGCACGGTATGGCATGACTAGAGGAAATTCATCAGAAGAGCTTTGGGAGGCATTCCAGTTGTTGTCATGATGGGAGATGACATGCAGCTACCTCCTGTTTGCGATACTCCTGTGTATGTCCCTGATGCTCGCAGTGCACCTTTTAACCATGGTCGGTTGGTTTGGACAACGTTTGATAGTGCTGTGCAACTAACTCAGAATGTGAGACAGTCTGAATCTGAAATACAGCTACGAGAAGTACTTATGTCACTTAGATCGCATACCAATACACCCGAACAAGTTCATTGGCAGCAGCAATTTCAGTGGCATAATCTACTACAGAGTCATGGAGAGGAACTGCTACAAAGAATGGATGACCATGGTCTATTTGTGTTTCCAACACATCGTTTGGAGTGGGAGCGCAACAAGAAAAAATTGCTTGAATGTAATCGTCTTCCTGGATACCCTGTGGCAAAGATCAAAGCAGTCAACAATGGCAAACATGCACAGAAGGCTGATAGCAACAAAGCAGGGGGATTGTTGCAGCCTCTTTATCTTTGCCGTGACAGTAAGGTCATGCTTGTAACAAATATCTGAATGGGGTTTATTCAATGGAGCAGTCGGCACAGTTGTAGATATTGTTTATCTTGATGGTCGAAGGCCCACAGATGATCCACCACCTCAGCCCAATTTTGTGTTGGTACGGTTCAATGGGTACAGAGGACCAGCCTTTATTGAGAATAATCCAACCGTTCCTATCCTTGTTCCTATTAGTAGGTCAACTGAGTGTGGATGCTGGTGCAAGCGTTTGCAGATTCCACTACGACTTTTATGGGGAACAACAATTCATAAATGCCAAGGCATGACAGTTGGGGAAAGTGAAGCCTTTCGATATGTAGTGATTCATCCTGGAAACCATGCCTTCGAAGCAAAAACTCCTGGAGCTCTTTATGTTGCATTGTCAAGAGCCAAGTCAGCTGGAGGACCTGACAAGGATCCTGACTTTGCATTTCATGAAGATGTGATGATTAATGAGGACAGGTTTCATGCAGTGAACACTCCAACTACTCGTTCAAGATCGGCAGAAATGCAAAGGCTGCACTCATTGGCAGTGGATTGCCGTAACCGAGAAAGTTTACCTGGAGCATGTGATGAGTCTACCTTCCGTAGACTTGTAGACTGGGCTCAGTCTACAGCTTTAGTAAGTTGAATTGTAAATATTATGCATGGATAAAATTATTGTGTTTGAATAGTTATTGTGACTATGAATGATGAGCTTGTATGGCTCTGAACATCTGATTGGCCTTTGTGGCTATTACCTGATTTCAAATTGTAAAAAGCTGTAAAACCATTGCCTAACACTATCTCAATTAACACAGAAGTCTAAGTTAAATCATTGAAATAGTAATTTTTATAATTATATTTATAGATTCGAAACAAAAATTAGTTCTACATGCTAAAAAAGCCAATAATCAAAATTAATAGTCAACAATATATGAAGTATACAGATATAAATATGGGGACTGTGTGGCAGTAGTGAAATACATATAGTAGAAATAGTTTAAAGTTATAGTGCTTAGAAACGAGGTTATTCCGGGCAAAAGACCCTAGGAAACAAATTTGGAAAAAATAAATTCCAACCTCAAGGAAAATTATATTAAGAACATATTGATTTCCGACATCTAGGTTGAAAATTAATTTTACCAAATTTATTTCCAAGGGTCTTTTGCCTGGAATAACCTCGGGAAACAATCGAGATGATAGCTCTCCCTTTTTTTTTCTCTCCCTTAATGCTCTTGTCTGCTCAAGCATAAATTACATAATTATAATTGTCTAACAAGCTTTCTAATTGTTAATCGCAGATCTGTGAATTTTTGAAGAAGACAAGAGACATCGGGGAAGATGTGGTTAATAGATTTAGAGAAGAAAAGGTATGTGTGTTGATCACTTTTGGACATTTCGGTTGTTCACTTTCAAATGGAACCATAATTATTATTTCCCTAGCTTATAATCATCAGCCTCATTTGTGTTGCTGTACATGAGGGGGGAGGGGGGGGGGGGGATTGGGTCGATTAATTTGCACACGCACACACACATCCTTGGAGTGGTAATAATTAAAATTATTATACATTTTACTAACTACATTGAAACTGATTGGCTGAGAGCACACGGCTAAATCTGAATAGCATGTGAACTTGACAGTGATAATTGCATTATCTGTAGTTGTCACTGTCAAGTTCCCAGGCTCTCTCCGTTCTCAGGGAGTTGATGTGAATTTGCTTGTTATTGTCTCTTTTACCTGATTATAATTGTACTTTTACTTTAAAAAATGTATAATAAAACAATTATTGAATTCGGTTTTCGCATGATATCGTAAATTATCAAGACCTCGAGTCAGTATTATCTGCCTCAGCCAGGAGGCTTCGGCAGATAACACAGAACTCGGTCTTGATAATTTATGATATCATACTCAACCTCATCCAATAATTGCTTAATGTCATTTCAAAGAAAATAGAATAAGAAACCTAATTGCATTTATTTTATTATAAAAATAAGTCAAATCAAACAACACTGTATGTAGTTCATGTCTTGTTGATATGATATGTTGTTTCTTTCTGATATGATATTTAACATAATAATATTAAAAAATTAATATTGTTATAAGTTATCAGTCCAATAGGGGTCACATGCAGGGTAAACCCCAATAAAGGACCGCCATGGCCAGAAGCATTAATGTTGATAAAGCACTGATGTTTTATTCATCAGCATCGTATCAAAGTTAATGCTACTGCTGCTATGTGAGGCTAGCAAAGGTCACAGTTTTAAACTCTCATCACAGGCATATACTACTTAGGTTCTAATAATTATAGCTCTGACAAAGTCAATGCCAACTCATCCTCAAAATTATTGTGGCCATGGATCCAATCGAGTTTCGTCTCGTGGATCCACAACAATTTTGACAATTCAATGACACCAGCTGTGATAAATAGGACGACATATACCACACAAAACTACAGTATTATGAAAATATTGTTTAACTGATTTTATCCATGGCATAAATATATTAGACATTAATAAGCTATTTACTAAGTAAATCAATAACTTAAAACAAAATGTTAAGACTGTTATAAAAAGGTAAAAAGTACAGCCTATTAAACTGTAACTTTTTTTAATGTAGGGGTAGCCAGCAGCAAACTAATAAAGATCAAATGAGGATTGAGGATCAAGATCAGGCAAGTGACGTTAGAAATTGGAAAAATTAACTTTTAGTTTAATAAGGGGCTATTATTTATATTTTGTGTATATGTGTGTGTGCGTGTGTTATTTTGACCCACCCCCTTTTTAACTTGTGGATTGAATCCATGAGTTATTAGGATTAGACGAGCTTTAATGTAAGTTAAGTTAGACATCCTAGGCGCTCCTCGCTCAGTTGGGAGAAGATTGGGTCTCCCGCTAGGATGCTTAGTCATGTTTATTGCTGCCTCGATTGCCATGACATATTATACTTTCAAAATAAGGGAATATTAGTTGGCTTGATACATAAAACGATTCTTCAAAGCGACGTCTAAATTAATTCAGATTGATGTCTCATGTGTCAGAACGTTTTGACACTAAGAGTGTACTCTATGTTTTCATTTCTATATATTGTTGCCATTGGCAGCTTCATAGATAAAGATAAGCCTGCACTGCAAAAACGGCTGAGTAGATACTCCTCACTATATTGAGTTAATCATGCATTCAGGATGACACTTTATAGTGAGTTAACCCAACTCATTATTAAGAGTAAACATAAATGTAGACGGCCATTGAGTACAATGTACTTGATATATTGAGTTTAACTTCACTTTTACTCACTCTAGAGTTGAGTTTACTCACTACAGAGATGGGTTAACTCACTATAAAGTGTCATCCTGAATGCATGATTAACTCAATATAGTGAGGTGTATCTACTCAGCCGTTTTTGCAGTGTGCACCACTCTGATTTCTTCCCCTCCCCCCTCCCAACCCAACTCAGTAGATGAATAATGATTCACCCCTTATGTTTTCAGGATGATTGTTCTAGAACTGAGCTTTTCCTGAATGAACTCCAGGACAGTGGCATAATTGATGCAATTGTTTCTGAAGCAGAGAGAGAGGGTACCAAGCTAGATGACACCTTTGGTAGGGGTGGGAAAAGTTATGCGGGATCATGCCACAGATAGCAAGAAACCACATATAACAGGAAGTGAGATTGACTTTGTTAAGGTCAAAACAAAACAAATTTATAATATTATAATATCAAAGAAATTTGAGCGTCCTACAGCCCAATGTAGGTGGCAAAAATATCTACACCAAGGTAAAGGCTGCTTTGATTGGGATAAAGTTTATATGTTAGCTCGGGCCACTACAATTGATACATATCTAAGATGGTTTCAATACAGAATTTTGATGAATTGTTTATACCTTAACAAAGATGTATTTCGTTTTAGACTTAAAGATAATCAATTATGTTCCTTTTGTTTAAAAGACGCTGAAACTATCGATCATATTTTTGTTAAATGTGAATTTTCTAGTAATCTTTATAGTGAAATTTCGTCTTGGTTAAATACTCATAAAATTAATTTACCCCCTCTTAATCTAATCTCGATTGTTCTCAATTTTTCGCTGCTTATCAATTTTATTTTGCTTGCTTATAAATCTTATATTTATAGAATAAGAATTTTAAGAACAAAGGGTTGTCTTTTGAGTCTTAATGGTTTTAAAGTTTATTTAAGCTGTTACGTACAAATTGAATATAATATTGCTTCAAAAAACAACACAATGCATATCCATCTGACTAAATTCTCGAGTTTAAGAGACGCCCTCGTTTAGGATCTAAACATTAACATTCCTTAATTTCCTTTTTTTTTTTTTTTTTTTTTCCCTTTTCTAGTACAATTAACATTATATTATTAACATTATTATATTTATTTATATGTATATATATTTCTTTTTGTTCTTTAATTATGTTACACTATCTTGTAATTGTAAATGTGTGTTTGAAATAAAAACAATTAAAAAAAGAAGCAAGAAACCACATGTTCAAGCATGCAGAACTCTGGCTGATGCCAAAGATGACGAAGTAGAAACCATTCACCAACATCTTATTAACTTTTACCCAGACACCTTTGCTTTTGGCAACAATGACAAGTTAGGGCTTCAAGGAAATATTATGACCATTGCCACCAGCTCCATTATGAACAGGATAAAAGAAGTGGATGACTTAAATTAAAATAACTCAATTTCAGTTAGAATTATTTTTCTCAAATTTCGAGAAATATGTAGTAGCTGTATCAACAATAACAAAAAATTAACACTAACAGAAATCAAAATCATAAAAAAGTATTTAAGTTAAGTTTAAATATCTGTGTATATAGTGTATAACAGTGTATGACATTGCTGTAGGGCTTTAGCGAGAAAAAAAAAAATTTACTTGAATCGGCATTTTAAAATTTAGTCCATATAATAAGTGTGCAAAAAATCTTGTTTAACTTAAGTCCACAGCGCTAATAGCCATTTCAATTCAAGTACCCGCACGCTCTCGAAACTGGGTCCATCCACCTTAAATATTAATTATTTATTATAAATAGATGTCCATCCTGAATTGAAGAAGCAATGTCACAGAATGGGATGGATTATTCCCCTGTAATGCACAGTCCCCCAATGTTTATAGAGTGATTACAAAATGTATTTTTTTATTAATTGCAGACAGGCAACAGATGGAAATGATGAAAACCTGCTAGACAACTATTATGCATCTCTGCTAGACGCAAGCCCATGGGATGATAACCCCTTTTGCAAAGAAGTCAGTAGTGATGAAGAGGAACTTCAAGACACTACCTGCAGCACATCTTCAACCGCAGAGAACAAAGAAGAAAAACATATCAAACATGTACTTGATGATTTGGCTGCAGCTCTCACTTTTGAAAAAATATCAATATTCAATATTTCACGAAGTTACATATGGGAGGGGACCAAAAGGGCATTGTTGAGAAAAAGATATTCTCCAAAGGACAAAATTGATGTCAAGTTTACAGATGAGTCAGGCAATAGTGAGGGAGCTGTAGATATGGGCGGTCCCATGAGAGAATACTTTACTCTAGCAATTCGGTGGATAGAATCCCACATGTTCTGTGGTGCTGAAGGTAAATACCTTAAATACCAAGCCAAATTCCTTGAGGAGGATGACTACTACTTTGCAGGAATGGTTGTTGCCCTGTCCCTAGTACACGGAGGCCCTGGTCCCCAATTCTTAGCACCACAATTATATGGGGCCATTATTGGTCAGCAGGCAAATGTGTCATTAGATGATGTGTATGACATGGAACTCAAGTCCTCACTTCAGAACCTTTTAAAATCCACCAGTAAAGAAGAAGCAAACAATCTTTTGATAAGTGATGCCACTCTGTCAACAACAATGGAACTTGAGGTACTTATCAACGCATTAAAGAACTGAGTGATGTTGTCAAGATGGTACAATCTACTGCAAATTGGTTTGTCCTTCGAAGGGTCCTACCAGCTATTGAAAGCTTCAAAAAAGGTCTCACTACATTGGGTGTTCTTCAAGCTGTACATACCAATCCTGATGCTTTCCACCCTGTATTTTGTAAGGTAGACACAGAAATAACTCCCGAAATTCTTAAAGCCCTCTTCACAGTCAATATGAGTCCTGTAGGTTCTAACAGAGCTCCAACAGAGAGTCTTGTACTATCACGCTGGTATGATTACATCCAAGACATCGAGGAAGGAGAAGAGAAAGGTATTAGCATAAAGGACATCCTCTTTTTCACAACTGGATGCAAATCTATTCCACCACGCAAACTCATCCCATCAATTGAGTTCCTACATGAGAATGAGGAATGGGGACAGCAGTCAAGGTTCCCTAAAGCCCACACTTGCTCATCGGTCCTAAAACTACCAGTTGTCCATGAGAATTATGACACATTCAAAAAAGACATGTCGTTTGCAATTCTAAATGGACGCGGATTTGGTTGTCCTTAGAATATTTTATTCTGGGTCATCATTCAATATGGTGGCCAAAAAAGTAATAAGGGTGGTTAATTTCGTCTCTGTTATAAGTTCCTGAAATAATCACCTTGACTTGTCAGAAGTAAGCACAATGTGAGCACTTTGTTTTGGTGGTTGTCATGGAGACAATTCATGTTAACTTTGAACCCTATTTTGAATACTCGGCCAGATGCCAGATGCAGGAGGGCTGGATTGGGTGGATCATCCGGCCATTACTCGTTGTAAACGGATGCAATGCAGACTACCGTAAAGTAGTCAAGCAGTACAGTACAAGTTAGTTGCATAACTATTACAGCCAAACTACCTCAAGCGTGAACACGTAAAACTCCTTAATGGTTCATTATTCGAATATTGATTTGATTCTTTGATTCAAATATTCATTATTCATATGAAGTTTTGAATATTCAAAAATACAAAAATAAATAAAATAAATAAAACCACATTTTCAATATTTTGAAAGTTGAATAATGAATTCAATAATGAATTTTCAAAGCAAAGAATCAAATCAATATTCGAAGAATGAATTCATTAATGAGCTCTACTTGTTCATGCTTGAGGTAGTTTGATTGTAATAGATTCAAATAATTATAATGTATGCAAAGAATATATCAATGAGAATTAACATTTTAAATATATGTTTTTGTTGAAATTTATAAAAAATACAATGTTATATTTGTTACAGTTTATAAATCTTATTGCAAATCATAGAGTGCAATTATCATTTGATTTTAGATTATATTCATTGATTATTTGAATAACATTTTAAATACATATTTCTTTGAAATTTATACATCGTTTAAATCCAAAAATATATCTACACCTACTTGCAATAAGGTTGTCATACAAAAATAGAACCTTGTCACAAAGAAAATTAAGAGAATGTTGTGATTTAGTGTGAAAGGAATTAATTAAAAGACAAAAGAGAGAGTTCACTGGCTTGAGTGATCTTCTTTTGTCTTTTAATCAATTCTAGCCTGCGTGCAGCCCCTTTTTTTACCCGTAATAAGGGTCTGCGAATTATTGCAAGATTCCGTGTTCTGGACCCCCAGCCGAGTTGCACGATTATATATAACAGACTCTGATTGGCTGCTACGCCAGCTCATTCTTACATACTCTCTGATTGGCTCGAAAGCTCGTACTCGCATGCGCAGTAGAGACCAGTGTCATAATCGAGTAAAAACAAGATGGCCGCTCAAAGGCGGCGAAAAGTTGTCTCTTCTAAAATGGCTCGGAAATGCCAAAAAACCGCAGTAAATGCACTAAAACTTACTTATGGAAGTAACAAATTTATCAGAGCCCCTGTATGGGTTGATAGTTCTCAAGTTTATCGTCGACTTATCGCCGAAATATTGAATTCTACTACTCGATGTAGATGAACTTCGCTCGCGTCTCAAAGTGTTCGATGAATATTATCACCATCGTCACTACACCTACAACATTCCCATCAACATCACTAATACCATCATTATCATCATCATATTATTATTATTATTGTAAATAATAACATGAAAATATGTTCTTCGGCCAACATTAGCCAGTATGATTGATAAAAATAAAAGAACTCACCAAACACAAACATAATATTGACATTTAATCAGTTTAAAATGTATTTCACTTACTACAATCGATAGATATGATTCACGAAACGCTTTTCAAGTAAAAATTGTTTACCGCCACGTGTCGTGAATTTCAAATGCCTCGTTTGAAAAATATTATAAATATTTTTCAGATGTATTTTGATATGTTTTACATCAATCAATAATTGTTCTTTTACCGAAGTATGAAGCTTATATATACATGTCAGTCCTTATATTTGACGATTTTCAACGTGACATCGAACAGTTTGAGACGCGAGCGAAGTTCATCTACATCGAGTAGTAGAATTCAATATTTCGGCGATAAGTCGACGATAAACTTGAGAACTATCAACCCATACAGGGGCTCTGATAAATTTGTTACTTCCATAAGTAAGTTTTAGTGCATTTACTGCGGTTTTTTGGCATTTCCGAGCCATTTTAGAAGAGACAACTTTTCGCCGCCTTTGAGCGGCCATCTTGTTTTTACTCGATTATGACACTGGTCTCTACTGCGCATGCGAGTACGAGCTTTCGAGCCAATCAGAGAGTATGTAAGAATGAGCTGGCGTAGCAGCCAATCTGAGCCTGTTATATATAATCGTGCAACTCGGCTGGGGGTCCAGAACACGGAATCTTGCAATAATTCGCAGACCCTTATTACGGGTAAAAAAAGGGGCTGCACGCAGGCTAATCAATTCCTATCCTACTAATGTTCTATCTCTGTATGACAACCTTATTGCAAGTAGGTGTATATACAAAAATACATCATTATATACATTTAATATATCAATGAGAATTAAAATTTTTTTGAGACTTTGTTTAACTTTGTTTATCATTTGGATCTGAATTTCCAATCTCCACTGAAACTACGTATACCTACAATCCACGACTGGAACCAAACGTTTCAATCATTCGTTGTTGCTCCATTTCCTTAAATAAAAAATCGATTCCATAATATTTTAGATGTTGCTTTTGAGAAGAAGGGCGTGGCAGTGATGAAATTTCACTCTTAAGGGGGACCAATCAAACAGGATGTGGACCTACTGGTAGAAACCCTTAAAGACGCAGGGATGGTCGACAGTGCCTTTCGTTCAAAAGAATGTCAGGTTCTTGTTGCCACGGAATCCTACGAAGTAGGGACTCACAGTCCACATGTAAAAATTGTGCTACGAATAGGTTGCATGAGAAACATGGCGGTAATAATGCAAGAATTTGGAAGGGCAGGACGCAGCAATGATACCTCGATGGATTTCTTTTTGTAAATTAATACACAGATGACCAGAGACTTATTTATTGGACAAAAACAGTTTCTCTTGAAGAAATGGAAACAACTAACAACAAATACAAGAAAGATTGGAAATGGATATATGGACTGAAAGCAGGTATACCCTAAATTTAGTTCTCAAACAAAACAAGGATATTGTGACAATAGAGAACTACCGATTTTGGCTCGTAAAAGGCCGCATTATATGGGAAGACTGTCAGTTAACAAAAAGAAATACATCCACGCAAAAGGTGGAAATGTCCATAGATGGTAGGATCGAACAAGTGCACGTAAGACGAGCATTTTGTGAAGGTGTAAAAAAACTGCGGAATGAATGGATGTTCCTACACTGTCAGCAACAGGCAACGGCTCAATAAATGTAAGGATCATTACAAAAATCATTCTCTAGCATTATCTATATATGGTCAATAATGCAATTACTGGAGTTCGAACATTTCAGAAAGGAACACGAAAGGCAACAAGATCCAGACGACAAGGAATTTATGGAACATGTTAATCAAAAAATGGGAATATATCAAATGGAAGGAAAGCAGTACTTGCTTTCGCCAGCAAGAAATTTCGCATTTTTTATGGCGCCATACCAAGCGGAAATATTTAAAACTATAAAAGATTTATTTTTTGATATTACATATACAGGTAATAAGTACTTTCCTTATCTATTGAACACAGTTTCGTTTAACGAAAGTACTCGAGTTTATAATTAATGCAGTTCCTAGTGTTTTATGTAGCAAACAAGACGGCTAAGCATATGGCATTGCATTCTCCGAAATATTCTAGCATGTAACAAAAACATTTCCAGTTTGTAAAATTGGCGAGAAGCATCGCCAAATTATGGAGGATTTTGATCAAGCTGAGTACAACAGTTTTATAAAAAGCATTGGTTCCAGTCTGACAGAAAAGTTGATCAGAGGCTGCAGTTTCTCAACGACAGAAGAACCTGAGGTTTTCAGTATGGTAGCTTTTCAAATACAACATTTAGAGCATAAAGATAAATATGTTTTGCCATATTGGGTGGAAAAAAACCTCTTTCACAAGCAATATTCAAACTTGTAGGACCAAAATATCGCGGAAATCAGCGTAGGATTGCAGGATTTTCAACACTCAGAAACATGCTTAACCGATCCCACAATACGGGAAAAATGGATTCGCAGAGTGCAGATTTGCCTTCCTCTGACTCTGACTCGGAGGAAAGTGAAGGCACCGAGTCGCCGAGGGCTAAAAGGCGAAAAGGTGATGACAATGCAGACATTATCCTCCAACTGGAGAAACAATATTATAACACTACCGATCAGGAGGGGCCGGAGATTAACGGCAGTCTGGCGAAGATCAATAGCAATTTCATGAAAGAAAAACACGATGACAAGCTCAATGACTTGCATAAGCATTACGCTCACCCAAAAACTGTGAACTACTCACAGAAACAAGGGTTACCCTTGACACACCATTGGTTAAGAAATATCCTTACTACATCTAAATCAACCAATCAGGTTCAAGTTGACGGCATATAAGCCGGCTCCAAAACCAAATTGACTCATCTGACCGCTCACAGTCTTGAGCATAACCAGCTAAAAAGCAACTGACGAGGATAGCTATCACAGCTATCTAAACCGGTCTTGCTAAAAACAACTATTCTTTTGAGAATGGAAATATGCCTACCGACAGTCAACTCGCTGAAATACTTACTAAGATGACTGAACAAACTTATTGACTTGAGCCTAAACAGGATCTTTCCTGATCCTCCCTTCGTCTCTTACAAGAGAAACATATCGCTCAAAGAGTCTTTAGTTAGAGCGATAATTCCAACAAGAGACATTGAGCATAGCAGCTGGGCAGTGGCAATATTATAGCATTTGGAATAACCTCTCGGACAGAGCAAGAACTTCTGACAATTCAGTAATCGCAAAAAATCCCACTGCTGCAGTGTAGGTTATCAACATTTTACTGAATACATCTGAGTTGCCGCCAAAGCAACAGATTGTCGACACACTTATGGATTGCGTTCAGCTGCTATCCAACGCAAACAGAGAGTTGAACATAAGACGAAGGGAAGCTCTGAGATCAGAGTTACACTCTAGCTATCGATATCTTTGAGCTCCATCAAACCCGATTACGACCGAACTGTTTGGTGAAGATTTACCTAAAGCCATCAAAGATATCATTGACAAGAGCCTAATCACGTCAAACATTAACGGTGAATATAAGCATAAGAAGGACAGTGTCATAAGGTTAAAAGGTTTTGCTAGCTACCACAGAAATCCTAGCTATAGAAAACAAAGGAGATATAAAGATTTCTCAGGGTCAAAAAACTACAACCGCCACTTCTCCAGGAGGGAAGGGGCCAGAGAGAATGGTCAAAAGAACCAACAGTAGTCCAAACAGGTAAGGCAGTGTGTAGAAATGAAACATGCAGGCAGGCTAAAATGGTTTTAATCTGCATGGAAGAAAATAACTTCCGATAGGAAAATTCTTGACATGGTTGAACACTGTCATATTGAGTTTGTAGCACAGCCCACAACAAACATATCCTGTTAACTGCATTAAATTTGGACCAACTGAGACTAAAATTATCGACAATGAAGTATAAAATATGCTTCAGAATGGAGTAATTGAAGAGGCTCTGCCATCTAATGACCAATTCATATCAAATATTTTTCTTTGCAAAAAGGGGAATGGGTCTTACCAAATGATCCTGAATTTGAAAGGACTTTTAGTCCATTGAATACATTCATTTTAAAATGGAGAGCCTTACATCTGCCATTCAATTGATGAAACAAAATTGCTTCATGGGGTCCATTGACCTCACTGATGCTTATTATACAGTACCGGTTGCTAAGGAACACCGGAAATACCTAAGGTTTACATGGAGAAATTTTTCAATACACTTGCTTGCCTAATGGGCTTGCATCTGCACCTCGGTATTTCACACAATTATTGAAACATGTATATTCAGCATTACGTAGTCAAGGCTATTTCAATGTTGGCTATATTGACGATTGCTATTTACAGGGCTTTTCAACTGCAGAACGTTGCAACAAAATTGAAGCAACTCTAAAGCTATTTGAGTCTTTGGGCTTTCAAATTAACTATAAAAAAAATCAGTGTTGAACCCTTGTCAAAAGATAATTTTTCTGGGATTTGTCTTGGACTCTATTGACATGAGAGTTTATCTTACTAAAAAAAACTGTGTTAGCCTGCAAGCAATTATCAAATCAAATTTCGATAAACAAATTGAATGTTCTAACCTCGATAGGAACACTTCAGTAGGTTTGGCTGTAAATAAAGTTTCTGTACATAGTACAACATAACAATTATTACAGGAGCACTTGGACGAAAACGCCCGGATTTTAAAAAGTCCCAATAAACGATTTGTTTTGCTTGTTGAAGACTAAATACTAATCCAAAAATGCCTTGCTAAAGTATTTTTGTAGAAATTCGTACGCGAAGACCGATAAAATCGCGAATTTCTATTGTGTTTTTGTAATTAGTAATATTACACCATCAGGATTGGGTCGAGTGAGGTCATGACGTCATTTACTCCATGGTTTCACAACAACACTCGTGGCTTCAAAGAAATTATTATAATCAAGAACGTTTATGAAATTTCAGAAGATTTGGTGAACTTTTTTTCTCTATTTCAAGACAATCACAGGATTTAGCAAAGCATAATTTTTTCATTTTTGGATGTTTTTGAATGAATTCTACATACAATGTAAGCTTAATTATGACGACTGCATGATAAAAACTGAGAAGTAAATTGTCAATATCATTAAACAAGACCATTTGGACACCACAATTTGCTAGTAAATGTAAGTAAAAACTATTATTTATCTCACTGTTTTGCAGTTTTTCAGAAAATTGTCAACTCGAACTGAAAATAAAGATTGAGAATTACGATGATTGGCGTTGTCATTATTTTGGATAACATGTGAAGACGAGTCATTGTGAAAATGACGAATTAATTGTTTGATCGAATATCGACTCGCGTTTACTCGTTTAACTCTGATCCCGCAAAAAGCAATGTCTATATTTTCTGGACTGATGATCGGCAAGACATTCCCTATTGTTAGTTGCTGTACTAAAGGGTTGACACCCGAAATATAACTTGCTATTTTCTTTTTTACAAAGACGAAGATATCTTGGCCGGAATGATCCGCCGTTAGCGAAGTCCTTTCTTGCACAAAACAGAAGATGTGCCACGCCAGCAGAATTGCATTCGCTACGGCATATTAGCAAGCATATTGATTAATGTGCTATTTTTGTTCTTCATATTAAATGTCAGAGAACGTGACTTCCTTCACGAAGCCTACAAAGCGAACACCGCCAACACGGCATGAAAACATTCAAATTGGCCTGTCTGAAAACCACTCTCGACAGCCCAAATCGCCTCAAAAATTACACAAATTGCTTTAGTAACTATCTATCTTTCTTGTTCTGACGTTCAATTTTCAAGAACAACTTCAAGTTTTCGAACTCTATATCGCATACTCAAATCTGAACCTTCGTAGCGGCGCTTTGGGGGGAGGGGACGGGGTGAAATGTCAACACTTTGTAACACAGGCATTTCCAGTACATAGAAATATATGTCGAGCAGATTCATACAGCCAAAAAAAAAACACAAATGCCTCTATAACTATCCATCTTTATTTTCGTGCCGTTTATTTCTTAAGAGGCCGTCTTGGTAGTGATTGAGCAAAGCTGGAAATGGCCCAAAAATCGACCCACCTCAAAATTTGTACGATCAAAGCCTATCATTTGACTCATCTATCAATGCAGTTGGTTTTGAGAAAAAATGATTTTTCGATTTTTTAGACGCAAAAGTAGTAATTAGCATTTTTGAGACCAACCAACGCTCAAAAACTACAAAAACAAAGTCTTCTCTAACAAAATCTAAAAGCTTGTTTTCTAAAAATTTCCTATGGGTGATACCTCTATCCTAATGCTATTATAGGACAATAAATTTGTTTGATTTGGATTGAAGGGTATTAAGATATTAATTTTTAAGTTTGGTCTATTTTTGCACATTTTAGGTAGGTGTGAAGTAGGTGACATTCAGATGACTAAAAATCGATGTGGTTTTCATGACTCAAAGATGTCCTTGATTTCTTCTGAAAGCTCTATGTTTATGTTAACTTTTGGTGTGTTAAAATCCGCGGGCAACTATTTTCCTTTATACGAAAATCGGAGTTCATTTATAGTAATTTCAAGTTTTCGCAATTATCACGCAATCGAACTGTCATCGATAAACCAGACCGTAAACAGCAAAATACTATTAGTATTAAGCTAACATGGTTTGCTGAAACTTATAAACATTCATTACCTTGTAAAGAGTTAAAAATTGAAAAAACAAGAGTAAATTTAAAAATAAAGCGAACTATTTTTGACTACGGACAATATGCTTCGAATATGCTAATTAGGTAAACATTGACAGCGACAAGAAAAGCAAACTTTTTCCATTGGAATTTCTCAATTAAGCCTTTGTATCCAACGATTAGATTAAAAAGAAGCTATTTTAAATCTTATGAAACACATCGAAGCCCTGTCGATATAAAATAAATGTTGGAAAAATTGATTAACTGTTTGACGTGTGTGACCTTGTCAATTTCATTATGTAATTTGCGATTTTTCGTCTATTACATGTCTAATTTTGATTTTCTATAGACCCCTGATCGACATTGTACTTGTTAACTAGCTGTTTTAGCCTTTAGAGTACATTCAGCCGTTAATGTTTGAGTTAAAGAACACCTGATTTGCCTCTTCGAATCTGCTTCAATTCTGTCCACTCTAGGAAAGAACGTGTTTGAAAAGTTGCAATTTCATCTACCGTATTCACTGGATACAAACAGATACAAGCTAGCTAGCACCGTTCTGGGAGGATATAGAAGGGGTATGTGGCTGATGGTTGTAGTGGCATTCTTTTGGACGTGTAAGGACCTGTTCAACTGGATTAAGGCTTGATATTACAAGGAAACTATTCAATGCATCACATGTTATATTGTGTGGGTCTTCTTCTTTTGACAAAGGGCTAGACTCTTTTTGAAATGACGCAGTATCTTGTGAAGAGGATGGGTGGTATATCGATTCCTTACAATGCTACTGTTCAATGTGTAGTTGTTTTAAACGTTGAATAATATCATCTGCAGGATCAACACTGTAATCTATATCGCTGTGCCTGATTTCACTAACCGGTTGCTATGAGTGACTTATAATAGTCTTACAATGCACGGCCAACAGCCATAAAGGGCGAGGTCGAATTCAGATAAGATTTAGTGCGCGATTATTAAGAAATTTTTAGAACACAAAAAGCTTTAGTTATAATCATATTCTACCTAGCCTGCGTAAGCAGACCCTTATTAGCCCTCTATTACTTTTTTATTCCCATTTATCTTTATGTAATTACTTTAATTTATTCATGATTTTATGTTTGATATATACATTGTCTTGTTAAAGATCATGAAAAAACTGACAAGTGAGAAATATAATTGTAAATGAAATCGAAAATAAGTATTTTAATTTGTCAATCACCGATATGATCGAGAATGTGTTTTGGGGGATAGTTGATACTATAAAATGTGATACTTTTGCGTCTTTTGGCGTTGAGTTTATTGCATAGGAAATGACTATGGCTTACTTACTGTATCGGTATTTTCAGTTAGCTTTATACCACTATACGTTTCTCTACACGGTCGACATATTGCTAATTTAATGGAACACAATTATTATTACAATTTTGATTGAAAACTTATTGAATGTGTAGCTTATATCATGTATATCGCGTCACTTTAATTACGCGCATCAAATCATCTGATCCAACTATGTTTGAAGCCTGATATATCAATGCGTATATATGTCGACCTCTCCAATAAATACCAATTTCATCTCGATATCTGTCACACATACTGAGTACGTCGTTACTCAGCTGATTCAAATATCCCTTTACTGCAAAGCAAAAGTGTGATATTCTAATAATTAATTCATTGAAATAATCAGTTGAAGCTAGTAGACACATCTGAAAATAGCTGGAGTCTTAATTGCTCTGTAAAGTATGAGATCTCCTTCGTAGGAAATGCCCAGTTTGTTTATAAATGGGAAGATATGTCGAGCTTGATTGTGCTATCGATACCGTTTCTTCATCTATTTTTCGACGATGTAAAGAGCTACCACGCTCTTTCCCAAGATAAACGCCTATTCCACACTTTGCCATGAAGTTCGCTTTACTAACTAGTACTGTGAACAAGCTACTGAATGTGTCGTATTGTAAGTAATTCTTGTAAAACAAACTTATCAAAGAAAATAAAGATTCGAGGGTCGTGCTTGCGAAATCAGTTCTTAGCTGACTGTCTTGCGGCGAGTCAACATGAACTAAACATTGCCAAGCTTTTAGCGCAATTGAAATAAGATGTAATAGCTTAGACAGGAAAGACTATCGTAATTTTTTTCGTAAAAGCAAAGTTTTCAAAATGTATCTATTGCTGTACTTGTCGTGTGTTTTTACAAGGCAAATTACAATGAAATTGACAAGGCCACACACGTCAAACAGTTAATCAATTTTTCCAACATTTATTTTATATCGACAGGGCTTTGATGTGTTTCATAAGATTTAAAATAGCTTCTTTTTAATCTAATCGTTGAATACATAGGCTTAATTGAGAAATTCCAATGGAAAAAGTTTGCTTTTCTTGTCGCTGTCAATGTTTACCTAATTAGCATATTCGAAGCATATTGTCCGTAGTCAAAAATAGTTCGCTTTATTTTTAAATTCACTCTTGTTTTTTCAATTTTTAACTCTTTACAAGGTAATGAATGTTTTTAAGTTTCAGCAAACCATTTTAGCTTAATACTAATAGTATTTTGCTGTTTACGGTCTGGTTTATCGATGACAGTTCGATTGCGTGATAATTGCGAAAACTTGAAATTACTATAAATGAACTCCGATTTTCGTATAAAGGAAAATAGTTGCCCGCGGATTTTAACACACCAAAAGTTAACATAAACATAGAGCTTTCAAAAGAAATCAAGGACATCTTTGAGTCATGAAAACTACATCGATTTTTAGTCATCTGAATGTCACCTACTTCACACCTACTTAAAATGTGCAAAAATAGACCAAACTTTAAAATTAATATCTTAATACCCTTCAATCCAAATCAAACAAATTTATTGTCCTATAATAGCATTAGGATGGAGGTATCACCCATAGGAAATGTTTAGAAAACAAGCTTTTAGATTTTGTTAGAGAAGACTTTGTTTTTGTAGTTTTTGAGCGTTGGTTGGTCTCAAAAATGCTAATTACTACTTTTGCGTCTAAAAATCGAAAAATCATTTTTTCTCAAAACCAACTGCATTGATAGATGAGTCAAATGATAGGCTTTGATCGTACAAATTTTGAGGTGGGTCGATTTTTGGGCCATTTCCAGCTTTGCTCGATCACTACCGAGACGGCCTCTTAAAAGGTTAATCTTGATAATAATGTTTCTGAGAGTTAGTTTGACATTTGCGATATTACGATAAGGACATTTCTCATTAAAATAACCTAAAATTAGTCATACATGTTTATTTGTTTATTTTTGTGCACATTTTAAACATTTTGTTACATGTTTAATGCTGTTTTAAAATACCAACCAATGCATCAAAACACCAAGTGGGCTAAAACGCCTAAAATAAAACACAACTCTGGCGGCTCTGTCATCTCCTTGGATATAATAGCATTTTTCCTATTTGTGGCTCAGTAGGTTTCTATATGTATAACATGCCTGTATTAGAGCGCTATCAGTTTGCTCATGACCAACTGAATTTGCTTCAGTAAGTGTCTATGTATACAGTAGTAACTCTATTAAGCGGTCACCCTCGGGACTTTCCATAGTGGCCGCTTAATAGAGGCTGGCCGCAGAATAGAGGTATAGGAATAGATTTGGGACCTTTTATCGCCTAATAGAGTGTGACCGCTTAATGGGTGACCGCTTAATAGAGGTACCACTGTATATGTATTGTGTATGATCTATGTATGATACATTATGAATTTCAATCCCTCAGAATCCCTTCGGTTCAGTATAGCCCGAGTAATCGCTCATAGAGGGTCTAGTTCTATTTAAAGTACTGATCCTAAATAGCAATTTTTCAGAAGAAAAAAAACACTGCGATAAAAACTGTGCATTTTATAGCTGTTTGAATATACCCAAAACGCTTCCTGTGTCGGAGTTAATTGATACTGAGCTGGTGACGATATCGATGATGTAGTGTCCGGGGTAGCGTCTTTCAAGTCTCAATAGTTTTGTGTAGTTCCTGATAGTTTATACATGCGATAATACTGAAAAATGCCAGATAGATGCGTCATTTACGACTGTTCTAATGAAACAAGCGAATATCTCTCCATAAAATACCATTTCTGAATGATGATCGCGCGAAGGCGAAGAAAAGAAGATGGACAGACTTCATCTCGATGAAGCGAGCCAAGTGGCATCTAACCAAGCACTCTGTCGTCTGCTCAGAGCATTTTACAGTCGATTCATGTTTTATTTTCTGATCAGTCTACTGCTTCAAAACCTCTAAAAATGAAGCAGTGAGTTCAAATACACTAAGTGTTCATGATGAATCTTATAAATTAATAATCTAATCGCTCAAGGGATATTTGTTAAAACAAGGACAAAAAGCCCAGGTTCACGTTTCGAGTGTCCTCGCTGTCAGAGATAGTTTGGTATTTGTTTGAAAAGTTCGATATGAATTAACATTTTACATCTCCATATCCTGCAAAATGGGATATATCTATCACTGCAAGACTTGGGGATAATATCAATAACATGATAAATACATATATACCATTTAAATAAATAACAATCTAAAGAGAAATAATTCATAGAAAGATTCTTTTTTATAGAATCCTGATACACATTAAACCCCTGTCAAACCACCCTGCTCTAACTGTGCAAAACTAATGAAAAGAAACAGACAGCTGAGGAACAACTGGATGTCTGCAAAGTTCAAGTTCAGAAAATGTTGATTACAGCTTAACTCTTCTATGAGAGGAAAAAATGGAAGTAAGTATTGCTTGGCAGTCAAGACTGTATAGTCAATGGGAATATGTGGATATAGCCTACATTGTTTGCTAATGATCTATCAACTTTTACAATTATTTTTAGGATCTGGGTTTAGCAATGACAGACATAGTGAGGTGCCTACCACACCATTGACTGTAGAGATGGAAGACTTTGAGGATATGTAATTGGTGAAGATGCTCCAAACGAGTCTGGCTATGATGTCACTGAAGAGGAACCAATTACAGTCTGATTGAATCACATACTAAAGGGCTTGTTTATACAACGGTGAATTGTCCCTGCTGCAAGGGAAAACTCGCTTTCCTGTTAACAAGCCCATTTATAATAGGCATACCAGTTATTATGGTATTTATTTATCTATTTATTTATTTTTAGAATGGAATTTGTAATATCTTAAGAAAGTTAACATCATTTTACTGATGTTTCGAGCTTTAGGCCTCCAATGAAGGGCTACTCAAGGGTGTTAAGGCCTGGGTCAGACGCCATTTTAGCCAAAATCACTAATTCTAATTTTTCAACCGTTGCTTTAAAAATGTTCTCATGTAACTTGACCAAATGTTTAGTTTTAATGAGTTTTTGCAATTTTTGCTTGTTGAATGGCATTTGGGTGGTCACGTGACCATACATGAGGTTTAGTATTCATCAAATATTCAATGCAAAATGGGGTGAATAGAGAAACAAATTAAAACGATTAAAACTATGTCATTAGAGGACAATCATAAATAGCTTTCGACGTAGGCTTAGATTGGTTGTCCATCATTGGTTCTTTAGGAGATATTTGGCAAAAAAGGTCACGTGACCAGACTATTTTTTTACAAATATCCATATATCTCCCCATTGTTCAGATGAAGTCATCCAATCCAAGCCTACGTCGAAAGCTATTTATGAAAGTCCTCTAATGACATAGTTTTAATCGTTTTATTTTGTTTCTCTATTTACCCCATTTTGCATTGAATATTTGATAAATACTAAACCTCATGTATGGTCACGTGACCACCCAAATGCCATTCAACAAGCAAAAATTGCAAAAACTCATTAAAACTAATCATTTGGTCAAGTTACATGACAAAATTTTTAAAGCAACGGTTGAAAAATTAGAATTAGTGATTTTAGCTAAAATGGCGTCTGACCCAGGCCTTAACACCCTTGAGTAAAGCTCAAATCGTCAATCAATTTCATAATGATGCGTATCATTTATATCAAACACTGATGCAGCATATACTAGTTTACTCACTAGTTTCCATTTAAGTGTTTATTGGATAAGCACATAGGATAAGCAGAAATCATAAATAATATGATTAAAGTAATCTTCATTCTATTTCATTTTTCAGGGTTTACATCACAGATGACAATATTCGTACTGAGCCCAAGTTTGTTGTCTTCCTATCACAACTTTTACTTCTCTTCAAATTCTGTTACTTTTGCAAAGATTCCAACCCACTGGTTGAAACACGACAAGTTGGAACTATGGCAGAAGTGACAGCGATGTGCACAAACCCAATGTGTAGAAAAGAGTTTGTATGGAAGAGTCAGCCTGTTATACCATCAACAAAGATCCCAGCAGGAAATCGTTTGCTTTGTTATGCAATCCCGGCAGAAGGTGGGTCAGCCAGCAAAGTCCTCCAAATATTTAAACATATGGGACTGGCCTACATGTCACTGGCTACATTTTTTAAGCATCAACAAGTAAGTAAATATATCTGTAGTTCATGTGAATACCTATAAAATGGAGATTTTGCACATCCTTTTTATTTGAAAGTTGTTAACAAATTCAGAAAATATATGTTATTCTAAGATTAACATTGTCACTCAAGGTGTACAAAATCATACAATGAGATGAACACTTCAACTTCTGAGGCCAACACTCATACTTCCAAAGCAAAGCCACATTGTAAAGATTGCAAAAATCTAATGAAGGGTCATAAGAATATTACAGACTGTCCTAGAAACAGATATTTACAGAATAAAAGTTAAATTTATACATGACGAGCTTTATACGATTTTTATCTTCTCAGCAGGATAAATGTACTAGTGTGTTAATCCTTTTAATCAGTTGACCATACTATGTACTTTGCCTGTATATATTCTGTCATCTGTCATGCTATCAAGGCAAATGCGCATTAATGATCCTTTCCAGATTGATAGTTAATATGAAATATAAGAGCATATAAATACAGAAGGCGCGCGCAAATTCAAATATTCATTGGGGTTTTGGCGCGATGGACGGCGGTACTGATAGTGCCTTCCGTCTTCATCGTGTATATAGCTCTGATCTTAATGATTCGCACGCTTGGTATGCTGTATCAAGCGTTTTGGCTGATGGTAAGGTTAAAGAATTTGCTAGCAGCGACGTTTTCCAGTATTTTAAAGAAGAATTAGTAGAGATATATCGTGACAAACTTAGGGATAAAGATGGCGCTCGAATCCCATCGTCGTTGTTTTCTAACAAGAGGAGAGACACCGTATTCGTCTGCACGTTGTTTGGCCTCCTCGCCCGATCACTCCGTCGAAAGAATCTTGATAAAGATTTGTTCTTAGGGTGCAAAGATTTTCAAGCCATTAGAGAGCAATTGAAGAGACCGAATTTTCTTTTGGCGGGAGAAAATTGCGCCAATTTTGAAACACCACCAACCACCCCGGAGAACCAAACGAACCCCGACATTAGATGTCGTAGAAGTTTAAATGAAAGCCAACTCAAAATAGACTTTTTAGAAAAGCTAAGGGATGGCGAGTTCAGTGATAGAAAGCGGACAAAGAAAGATGGCTATCTGGCTAAATCGCTTAGATCAGCCATTACTTCCATTTCCAAGCAACACTCCAGCAAGGACCTAGGTCTCGTTCTTGGGAACAGCGTGTTATTTGGAGGGGATTTCGAACAGGAGTTCGCCCAAGAACTATTTTCATCTGTGGTTGATGTTGTCAAGCAAAGCAAAGGCTTAAAAGATGGACTTGATTTAATTTTGGGCTCAGACGTCTTAAACTCGCTGTATGAAGAATACAGAGTACCCGATTGGCAACAGCTCTACGTAAAGTTAGTGGCTAAGCTTCCAGATAAAGCATGGCAGACGGTCTTAAACTTCCTTCAAATCGGGCGAACTGGGGTAAGAAACTAGACTATTTATCTGTATAAGTTGTTGTAAAAGTAAAATCAATTCGCCTGAAATTAATCTCGTTTAACATGGCCAATGAAAACACTCGAAAGACAATGGAAATTTATGTTGAACCAATCAGCGTGCATCCTATATCTGTCGTTGAGTTGATTATTCAAAATGGCGGTCGACAAACTGAAATCCTAGTGTTTGCTCTCTGTCTTATTGATTTAGCATTTTCGAACGTATATGAGGACTTATGAATTACAAAAATCACTTGCAAATTCGTAAAATACCCTAGGTTAATCGAAATGAGACTTTCTAAAGGAACATGTGCACTGAAAAAGATCCGATTGTGACTCCAAACGAGTTGACATCCTAAGCTCAAAAACCTACTCACTTTATAGAATTTCGTTTGTTAATATTTATTTTCTTGTTCGTTTAATAGTTTTATTCTTCGATTTATTGATTTATTCTGTCTCTTAATTATCAGAAAAAGAGCGACATTTGCTTGCTGAGGACCAAGAATGACATCAAGGCTGCACGAGAGTTGACATTTGGTGTAACAAGAAACACATTTATTTTTGAAAAATTACCCACTGAACTTCGTGGCTATAGTATCAGCCTCGAGAGTGTCCTTGTGTGGTGTGTCCGTGAATGCAGACTTCACAGCCAATACTGCAATGATGATTCCCAGATCATTGAATTTAGCCTCAAGCTAGATGGGAGACCATTAGCAGGTAAAGTTAGCTAGTTAAAACCTTATTATTTTAAAGCTTTATACATCAATAAAAACATTCTCATTCGATATGTTGTACTTCCATCCTTTACTCAATCTAAGATTTAAGAACTTATGTGAAATTTAGATCAAGCAAGAAATTTATAAGCTTATAAGTTAATGGACAAAATGAGCTATATGCTTTAAAGCTCTATGATTTTTTTTTATAATGTCCACATATAAATCTTTCACAAGGGATTTTCTTTTAAATTCAAGGTAGAGATCAAGTTTCTGTTGGGGTGGTGCCCATTATGATGGATGATGTCAAGAAATGCCAAAGCTCACTCTCAGTATATCCAATTGCTATAGCAAATTGCTCAGAGAACAGGTAAACCAAAATATTTTGTTGAGAGCTCTCAATATGATTTGAAAATTGATTGTGATATTCAATGCAAACTGAGAGATGCAAACTGAATGCAAGTTTGCATCAGGGCTGTGCAGGGGGAATGCTGCATGGATCACAAGTTTAAAAAGTGAAAAATAACTGAATCACGGCCAACCAAAACTTTGCTTTCACATGTAAACAAAAATCTTGTTCAGGAAATCACAAATAACGGTAACTATTTTCATGAAATCACAAGAATTAAAACATATCTAATGAATTTATAACACAAATGTGTAATATATGAGGCTCAGACATGGATGCTTGGATAAATTTATAGGACCTGTAGGGAAAATGAAATGTCTTGAAAGCAAGCATAAATTTGCATACTTTTGTTGGTTTCTAATCAGTTGTGCATGAATTATGAATTAAAGAACTAATTGTACCTTAATTTTCTCAAAATGTAGGAATGCCCTCAAACAGTTAATTTCTAGATTGAATACAGAAAAAAGGGTAATAAAGGACCGTGGTGGACTTACAGTTGATGGGAAAAAGTTTAAGGTCAAATTTAAAGGTAAGAGCATTTAAGAGTATTCTCATTTAGCAATATTATTGTGGTACTTAACTAGGCCTATAGCCAACCAGCCCCGGGGGGGGGGGGGGGGGGGGATCCCTTACATCGTAGGGCAGGGGTGCTCGTCGTATCAAAATCAGGGGTTTGGTATCGTTTAGGGTGTCTAAAAGCTTTTTGGGCCACCGAAGTCAAAGCTGGTAGTAATAAGATATTAAATAAGTTCTTGTATCTCAACATATCTTCAAACCAATATTTTGTAAATGATATCTTATTAAACCCAGCAGATAGAAAATAATATTTGATTTCTTCTCAAACTGATTGATTTTTAATGTGAATATATATAGAACCGCTGTGCATGATGGTTTTAGCTACAGGCTATCATATTGTTTGCTAGTGATAAAATAATTATTATAATATATTTTTGAGCATGTGCTGTATGATAATCTTTTATTTAGTTATCAGATTTTGGAAGCAAAACGTGGCTGTTTTGATGAATAATGTTGGGTGTGAACAGTGATTTCCAATTCTCTAAACCTCTATCCGAGTATTGTGATTAAATATATTAACTTGCTTTCATTCTTGCATTATTAATTTTGCTTGAAACAGTTACATTGGACTTAAAAGCACTTCTGCTCCTTCTGGTAAAGGAAGAGGATGAGAACTTCCAGCTTGGGGGATGTGGTATTGAACTGGAGTTCTGCCCCTTCTGTACTGCCATTCGAGTAAGTTGATATTTCAGAATCTAATTTATTAGAGTTGCTTGATATTACAGCATTAAGAAGTTGTTATGTATTTAAATGCAGTTTGTTATGGATTTTATGATAACCTTGGTGATGTCATTTTTGAAAAGGCACAGATTTACATTTTTTGTTTACTGGAAGTGTTAAAAAAAATGATGTTACCCTCATTTGCATTGCTACACAGCCACCCTAGACAAATGTTGCGACGTGAAGTTTGCAATAATATTCTGTCATTCAAACACACCTTGCGTTTTACTCATGTAAAAATATCTTTTAATCTCGATTTTGCAGAAATATTACTCAGTTTTTCATATTTGCTTAAATTATTAAAAAACATATGATTTGAGCTTTTATTGCAAAAGAATACACCAAAAAACACTTGTCTAATTGCAAACTGCACAGTGCGACTTTATGTCTAGGGTGTCCGCATAGCATAAGTATCATATCAAGTGTTACAAGATTTTGAAGTTGGACAAAATATATATATTTTTCAAATATAGGCTTTTTTTTTCATTTTTCATCATTTTTTTTTGTAGGCTTGTAAACAACATTGGAATAGTTCATTTGATGAAAAATGCGAAACATGTAAAAGATCAAAGTCCAACATTGGAAGGTATGTAAATGTTACATAAAGTTTAAGGGGGTACTGAAACCTTGTTGTTGTTATAAAAATAAAACAATGATTTTCTATTTTGAGAATAATGACCAAACTTAAATTATAAAATAGTACATTTATGATTGCAATTGCAATTTTGTTCTTTATTTTTGATAAATCAGAACCTGTCATTCCTGTTTAAGTTGTTATCATCAATCTATGACTTAATTGCTATACTATAACACGGCAATGGTTCTCAGTTTTTTCTTTTCATAGCCATCAACTATTAAATTGTACAAAGCTTTCTTATTCACTCTAATTCCCAAAACTATTATTTGAAAATAATTAGATTTATTTTGTGTGGATTTAAAGATTAGTATTTTTTTAAGGTGGTCTGGTTTACGCAAAGACTTGGAATTTCTACTAGATGAAGAACTAAGCAACATAGCTCTCTGTGTTCTGCATTGCTCAATGAGAAATGTAGAGCAGCTCCTTGGGTCACTGGGCCTATTTGCACACAGATGTGATGCACTAGATGAGTGTAATGAAGCCCTGTCAAACTATGGTCCCGAGAACTCTAGAAAGCAAAACCGAATTGTGATAAAAGAGAAAAAAGGTCAAACAACAGAAATAACTAAGTCTAACGTGTCTGTGGCATCTTTTTCAGGTACTTGATATTGATTTTCTCCTGTCAATTCATAGAAATAAAGTTACTTAAATGAATAATATTGATAATATTGTCCATTTCACAAACAATAAATTATTATTCTACTGTTTCTTTGGTAGGATTAATTAATGATTGAATTGAATGATATTAAATTTTGATTGTTTTGATTTTTCCTAGGTAATACTGCAAGGAAAATAATGGAAAATTCTACAGATATTGTCACTCAGTCATTGCCCTTTAACAAAGTAGTTTCCTACTATAAATCAGCAAGTGGGACCAGCAAATCTGTTGTGTTAAAAGCTGTGAGATTTACTAACTCAACAATAACGGTATGTGTTATTCATATTTTACTCAATGCATATATACTAATAACAACAATTAAAGAAACCTGACTTACTGTATATTGATTACAGCAGTTCTCAGTCACACGTGCACCGCTAGCATAAAAAGCACCGCTATAAAATGTGAAGTTGGTGGACGTCAATCAAACTGTGTTTACAACTTAAGGAATGGTGAATCCGACGAAGAGGTTGTTGTAGGAATTCAGACATGTTTCGCAACGCGACTGAAGTAAAAACACCATTCCTCTTGTAAACACAGTTTGATTGACGTCCACCAACTTCACGTTTTATAGTGGTGCTTTTTATGCGAGCGGTGCACATGTGACTGAGAACTGCTGTAACAATTTAAATGCTTTTGATTGATGGTAAACTTGTAGGTTAACAAACTGAGTCAATGACTGCCACAGTAATGTTTATTCAGCAAGGATAATTTGTATATAATTTGCATTGGATGTTTTTATTTAGTATTTGAAGGGTTATGTTAAAGAGGGCAAATTCATTCGAGACTTTGGAGATTACCAAGAAACTGTTGCTTTAAAAACTACACCAGGTACATTGCATCATTAATTAAAAGAGATTAATTGAGTTATATTTCTTCCCTTATATTATAGTTTGGTTAATTTTTACTTGTCCCTTTGTCTCGATCAATATAAAACATTCCTTATATACAAACACTTGTAAGGGGATTGAGACATTTATTGTGTTACATGCAGCAGAATATTGTGATTCATTTCATTTAGTTCTCTCCCTTATGAGTTTCTGTGATATATTGAAAGCGATTAAGTGTTCTAATTGGTTCTGATTTTATCTGAAATTACATTGCCTTCAATGCATCAATCTTTCTGCACATTCAATAATGCTATCATTTGACTTATAGATAGGGATGACATCAAACATCATGTCTGTCATTCAATTTGAATTTGTCATTTCTTCTCAGCATTGAAAAGCTTTATTGAGAACGAGATTACTGTCTGGACAAAGCAGCTGGAGGAAATTGAAGAAAAGTTCCTTTCATGTGAAGAGTTGGATTCTCAAGTTTGCAGTCCACCCAGAAAGCGCAAAAAGAAGGTTCCAACAAAGACATCTGATTCAAGAAATGAGAATGCTATGGCAAAACTGGCAGCGACATTACAAATTGATAACATCAAAAAGGTGAGGGATATCTGTCCACAACACTTAAAAAACTTTAATTTTCACATTTCTGCATCTTTGAGGAAACCACTCTATCACATGGTAGTAATAAATATTCAAAAGCCATACAACCTTATCCATTAAACAGATTTGTTCACATGGCTAAAAGTTGTCATGACTAAATAGATAAGTCAATGTACATAGTATTTACTTGTCAATGATCAGTTTATAGAATTTTTGAAAAAATGTATGTCTTGAATGCATGTCAGTTTCTTCATGTACAGGTTAGCAAAGTAATGAGCTTTTATTCCTTACTTTAGCTAGTCAAATCTTATTGTAAATTTCTTTTTTGAAATAGATATTTGATTGCTGGAAAGAAATTGAATCCACCATGACTAAAAAAAACATTCAAAGAGGGAGAAAATGAGGCCATTGATATCTTTGATATCAAGGTAAGTATTAATGTTAAACATATTAACAGATGATGGGCAGAGCTCCTACAATAATTGATGAGTACCTTGCAATATATATTGGAACAGTCACTTGAATGAGAACTTTTAGTGTCATGTGTTCTTAATTAAATGCAAACAACTACAATGAAGTTGAAATGCTGTGGTCAGCTGTGCTTTATGAATAACTAATATGTTTTGCTTGCTTTTAGTGTAAACTTTGGGGCTTTCTTCTCCGTCATGTTTATGGTGTCTCGTTAGGGGGAGGTGATTATGTTCACCATGTAGTGGAGCATGCTGCAACACAGCTGCGGATGCACCGCTCTTTGACAATGTATTCTAATCAAGGGTTTGAGGCATCACACAAGGAACACAGAGCATTATATTCAAGAGCTTCAAGCCATGACAAAGTTGATGTCAGTCAATCAAGTTAGTATATATTCTTTTTTTTTCTCAAAAACTGAAAAGGTTTGATGTATGGAATGTTTCAAGCTACAACAAAAAACTATTACCCCAATGTTCTTTAGTATGGATACTGTCAAACGATTTGGGAAAATTAAACATTCAAATATTTATATCCTGTTATTTTATCTCCAACTTCAACTTTAAACTATAAACTTCCTCATTTGTCAGAAACATATTATTTTTTACAGACGTCTTTGCATTACATTAACACAATTAACAGTTGTGTGCTCATATCTTGACTACCTTTAACACTTGTTAATTTATGTTTTTAAATTTTCTTCCTGTTAGTTGAGCAAATAGTTGTACATTGGCTATCAAGAACAATGCTGTCTCTTCGCAAACAATTCCATGAAGCTCAAGTTGCTATAGATGAGGGTAAGCAGATAAATTCGACATGAAATAGAAGTGTTTATACCAAGTAACATGGAGACAGGAACTGGTTTATAATAATGTTAAATTACTTACATTAAAAACACACTCTTCTCTTTATTCTTCTTTTCTTATTCTTTTTATCTGCTTATTGATTGATTTATTCAACTATTAATTATTGGAAAAAGTAAATATGTCATTATACACAAGACTAAGTCTGAATATGCACAAGCTTGATGCACTTAGCTATCCACTCAAAAAGTACTCAGACAAAAGCTTAATCCATTAATTAACTGTTAATTAAGCAATTAATTATTAGTTAATTAAGTTATAAAGGTTAATTTTTTATATTTATGTAAGTATATTTTCTGATTTTTAGGTAAGAAATTCTTCCATTACAGAGGTTGTGGGTGGAAGAAAAAGGCAGTAACTTGGTCAGAAGAAGACAAATCTTGGATCCAAATCATGACAACATTATTCAGAACACTTTATGGTCCAGATTCACTGAAATATGAGTACATTACTGGGCAGGGAACTAGGGTTTGCGAGGATAATGATCCACGTGACAGCTACCATTATGACCATAGTACCTGGGAAAACAAATTTAGAGAGCAATTTGTCAAGAATCCTAACCCATTACCAATAGCTCATCCAAGTGATGAAAGTTCCCCTTTAGAAAATAAAGTAAGAACCTGTCTTGCCGTAGAGAAGGATGTCCAGCCTCTCTCTAAAACTAAAGTGATGACCCACACTCCAGCAGCTAGTGACAGTACTCAACCAAAAAAGGCCTGTTCCACATCAACACTGAAAGTAAGTGCCTCATTGCTGTTTATAGAATCATGTGTAACAGGTTCCAATTTAAATCTGTACTTATGCAAATTGTATTGATGTGTGCTAAACACACTGATCAACCAACCAGAGTATATTATTTCTGAAGTGAACTTCTCTGATGGGTTGATCTGTGTGTTTAGCACACATCAATACAATTTGCATAAGTACAGATTTAAATGGGAAAGTACAGATTTAAATGGGAACCTGTTATGTAAATTCTAACTTTCTCTGAATATGTACATGGTAATTGCATTAAAATACACCTGGCTTCTTTTTAGTAGTCAATTATTATTATAAAAACTGATACATAGAGAAAGGGGATTTGTATTTCTATTAGTTATGAGTTATGAGCTAAAAGCATTTGAAAAAATGACTTCAACCCTTGAATAATTTCAAAGACAAAATACTATGTTTTCATGTCCCAGATATCAAGTTTTGCTTGATGATTTTATAAATATAAATTAACTACAGCGTAGCAAAGTTTTAGTATAATTTGTGGGTTGATGTCACTCTTAAATGGATGATAATGACTCGTAACAAGGGGCTAGGTGCACAACCTATGAATTTTAACTTTGTTATTATAAATAATGTATATTGAAAAACAAATTCCTAAACCTTTTTAGGGTGTCCAGCCTGTCCCTAAAGCTAAATCCATGAACAGCACTCTATTGAAAGCTCATAGTACTCAACCAAGTAAGGCCAATTCCGCGTCAACGATGAAAGCAAGTGCCTTCCCTGCCTTAAAAAAGAATACACAACCTCCTCTCAAAACCAAAGTGGTAGCCAGCACTCCAACACCAACTACCCTCATTCTGGTTGAAGATTGTTCTGACAACACTAGTGATTGTCAGTCATCATTGCTCAATACCTCTCTAACTCGAAAACAGTTTGCCAGCATCCCAATTCCACCTGTTGGGTGTATTAATGCACACCAAATCAGCTTCATCAAATGCTATGGTCCTTTTATAGAAACAGACCCTTTGTCCATAGCAGCTAGACCACCTGAAACTGATATCAAACGAGCTGGTAAGGAAATGAGAGATGACAAGAAAGTATTAGCTGTCATTATTGGAAATTTTGGCTGCTTCTCAAAAGATGGAATTCATTTGCTGTTAAAAATGTGTGAGGTTAGAAGAGTAGAACTTGAAATACGCGGTGAGCAACTCTGGCTTAACAAAAATGACGGTTTGTCTGACGTGGAGAAGAAGTGCATACAGGAAGTTCTGTGGGATTGTAATAGAGACCAAACTTTACTGAAAGCCGGCTCAAAATCCATAGACTTGCAGTCATTTGTCACCCTTACTGAAGAGCGTTATCTTGATAACTTTATCATCGACACTGTTATCTGCAAGGTTATTGAACTTGAAAGACCCAATGGTAATGAGACAACATTGTACTTGCCATCAGAAATGTTTTCTTGGCTAGAAAGTTCTGACAATAACTTTGTATGTGAAAAATTCTCTGGTGTCATTGGCTCGGCAAACTTAACAAATTGTGAAATAGTTTTATTACCAGTCCATATGAATGGCTCACACTGGGGTTTATTTGTTGTGGATGTCACTAATCAAAGATTCCTCTTTGATGATGGTCTTAGAATAAATCTGGACAACCACATTCTCGCATCCGTAAAAAGTGCTCTGGACATGCTCTTGTATGTACAACCCACTGCCATACCATTTCAATCAAGATTTTGGGACTCGATTCAGACATACCAACGATTTGGAATGCCATCCCAATGCATGTCAGCGTTTGCTGGGGAAGGATCTGGAAGTTGTGGCGTGGGAGTTGTTCTTTCAGCAACAGATTTTGTACAGAAAGGTTTGTCCATTGCTGGGAAGTTTCATTGGAACTTTGGTCAAATGAGGCATCTTAGAAAACTCTTGATGCTGACAATTCTCCACTGGAAGAGCCATAATGCAGTGTAAACTGTACAATTCGGTATTTATTTATTTAATATTTATTTATTTAATATTTATTTATTTAATATTTATTTATTTAATATTTATTTATTTAATATTTATTTAATATTTATTTAATATTTATTTAATATTTATTTAATATTTATTTAATATTTATTTAATATTTATTTAATATTTATTTAATATTTATTTAATATTTATTTAATATTTATTTAATATTTATTTAATATTTATTTATTTAATATTTATTTATTTAATATTTATTTATTTAATATTTATTTATTTAATATTTATTTAATATTTATTTATTTAATATTTATTTATTTAATATTTATTTATTTAATATTTATTTATTTAATATTTATTTATTTAATATTTATTTATTTAATATTTATTTATTTAATATTTATTTATTTAATATTTATTTATTTAATATTTATTTATTTAATATTTATTTATTTAATATTTATTTATTTAATATTTATTTATTTAATATTTATTTATTTAATATTTATTTATTTAATATTTATTTATTTAATATTTATTTATTTAATATTTATTTATTTAATATTTATTTATTTAATATTTATTTATTTAATATTTATTTATTTAATATTTATTTAATATTTATTTAATATTTATTTAATATTTATTTAATATTTATTTAATATTTATTTAATATTTATTTAATATTTATTTAATATTTATTTAATATTTATTTAATATTTATTTAATATTTATTTATTTATTTATTTATTTATTTATTTATTTATTTATTTATTTATTTATTTATTTATTTATTTATTTATTTATTTATTTATTTATTTATTTATTTATTTATTACCTTAATTATTTAGAGAAGGCAACTCTCAAGTTGCAATTTTCTAAGTATTTCAGATGCTCTTAAGGTTACTCACCTGAGAGTAGAGTAGCAGAAGTAACAGGTGTTGTCGCCCGTACATCTGCTCTTGAAGTACATTTTTCTAGTCTTCTAATAACATATACTTTACACACTTCATCTAAGTATTTCAGCTGCTCTTAGGTGTAATTGCCCATAAATCTGCTCCCAAAATACAGTTGCCTTTTCAAATTATCTAAGGTACACATATTCTAATACTTTTTTTATCTTAATGATATTCTAACTGTGTTTTTGTGTGTCGCATTTGTTCATTTTCACGGTCTAATGTTTCACTTGAAATTGTATATACTTTGAAGGTTAGGGAAAACATATGTATAGTCCATTATGCACTAATTACAAATCATTCCCATAGACAAATGATAATTATAATTTATTATACATTTATAAAATAAAGTTATTATTATTATTATTATTATTATTATTATTATTATTATTATTATTATTATTATTATTATTATTATTATTATTATTATTATTATTATTATTATTTTACTAACTACATTGAATCTGATTGGCCGAGAGCACACAGCTAAATCTGAGTAGCATGTGAACTTGACAGTGATAATTGCACTATCTGTAGTTATCACTGTCAAGTTCCCAGGCTCTCTCCGTTGTCAGGGAGTTGATGTGAAAATGGCAGTGAGATTTGCTTGTTATTGTCTCTTTTACCTGATTATAATTGTAATTTTACTTTAAAAAATGTATAATAAAACAATTATTGAATTCGGTTTCCGCATGATATCATAAATTATCAAGACCTCGAGTCAGGAGGCTTCGGCAGATAACACAGACCTCGGTCTTGATAATTTATAAATTACGATATCATGCTCAACCTCATCCAATAATTGTTTAATATACACCAATAAATCTTATACGCTCTATTTTTTGTACTTATTTTTTGTGATGTACTATAAAGTAATATTTGTAACAATCTTGATGCACACATAAAAAGAAAAAGAAAACACCCTAAAACTTGATTGAAATTAAAGTACCGGTATGTACAGTATGTACTGATAAAGAATACAGAAACCTATGTACCTCCTACAGTATGTACTTTAAAGATAAAGAATACAGAAAACTATGTACATATTCCCTGTGTTACTTGAACTCAACACATATCATATATTATATGTTATAAAGATAAAAAGGTTGGTTTGGGTTATATATTCCTTTATTATCCAACTAGTCATAGACGAGTAAAAATATAGCAGGAGTAGGACTGGATCGAGTAAAAATATCCAGCGATATTTTTACTCGTCTATCTAGCGCTCAAGTAAAACAACATTTTGCATCATAAAAGAACAAAAACCTTTTGATTGGATAATAAATAACTTATTAAACAGTTTAATGTGTAATATGGCTGTATATTTTACTCGTTAACTTCCATTTTGACTCGCCCGAAGGCTCGTCAAAATACAGCGTTTCACTCGTAAAATATCCAGCCATATTAAACATCAAACTGTCTAATAAGATATATATATGTAAATTTCATTATTATTTCATGTTTTGTTTTTATTATTCCATGACAATGTTCTTGCAATTTTTAATAAATATAACAAAATAATTTACAGTGTGACTACTCCAACCAAAGCCACCGAGACAAATTTTCCTCAAATTGTTTAATCATGTTCAAGCATTGTAACAATATAATTTTTACAGATATATCATTCAAAATAGTTTTTCCATCAACATTAATTTGATCTTTGTAATTATTCTATTGTTAAAATCCTAGAGCATGATTTGATAGTTTGTGGAAAATTTGTCTACCGGGTGGGTGGCTTTGCTTTTTAAAAGTAGTCACACTGTCATAATTTTTTTAAAAGTACCAAAATGTACAATGAACATGAGTCTTCAATATGTGGCTCACAAGCCATTATTCCTACAAAATTGTGTAGTTTGCAAGACTCATACATTCAGCAGCCTACAGTATACTTGAAAATTTCTATCGAAATGGCAAATTTCATTTGTTTAATCTCATATTTTATAATAAAGATTGAATTACTATATTTTTGGAATATTATTTTTTGTAACTCTAGGTGGTGTGGAATACAATTAAATTGAAATTGAATTTAAAAAAATTGAATGATTCAAATTATAAGTGTTCTTTTTTTAAATCTATACATAGATTATTATATATTCCAAAAACTAGGCATTAGGAGATTGTCAAACAGTGATAACATTCCATTGATAGTGAATACCAATTTATTTTGAACATTTTTTTTTATATGTCTACTTTTGCAATATAAAGACGGACTGTCAGTTTTCCCATTCTTCTGTCCTCATACAAAGGCCACCATATCAGTTCACATTCCCTTGTGGCCCTTCCCTCCCCTTCCCCAACCTTTATTTCTGAGCGCTTTGTAGGGATGTTCAGATCCTGGTCCATTTTTGCTGCTTCTAGTGCGGCTCTTCCGACAAGTCGGGTTGCTATACATGCAGGGTTAACCTCCTCCATACCTTTAAAAGCTTTGGTAAGGGTAAGTGTTCTTTTATTCTGTTCAGACAGAGCTGCTACAAGGTTTCTTTGCTCTGTGGTTTTATAAGAGACCTTGATTACTCTTTCCTTCCAGACAGGAAACTTAACATGTTTGGCCTCTTTCACTGTGTTTGGCCCTTGAATTCCAATCTTGCTCAATAGGTGCATTAGATACTCCATAGGGACATTTGGGAAGTCCATGTGGTACCATTTTCCTATGAGTGTAATGATACAACTGATTTAGAATGTGAAATTACTATTGTATTTATATACCTAATTGCAAGACCCTTACTTCATCATATACAAAATTACAAATAAGCCTTTAAATAAATATAGGGAAATAGAAATTCATTATATGAATAAAGCAGAACTAATCTCTTTCTATTTTAACTTTTTTATATTTTCATATTTTATATTTATATGTTTTTTTGGCAGAATTTAACATGTAAAAGCTTTAGTTAGAAGTTGAGATACTTGCATTTGAAATGTAAAGCATAAAAATCAAAGGACTTTTGAAAATGATGGATCATTAGACTATACAATCAGTCCCTCTTTTCCTCCAGTATCAGTAAATAAATAAAAGTAGTGTTACGGGATTCCTGTGTAGCGCGTCTAAAATAGATGAAAATAAATCGCCTGATTTCAAAATCACCATAGAATGAACTAAACTAAGATAAAACAATCAATTACTTTTTATCTCAACATCTATCAGTATGTTTCATATATAAACGATATGTCTGCTTGGAAAGCTTATGCTATTGCTCTCATACTTTACCTGGAGCTCGTGGATAATGTGATGAATTGATGCACTCTACTAAAACAGAAAGCCAGTCCAGATACTTTGCCTTTCCTACTCCCTTGATTTTCTTAGGCATTGGAACTTCTATCCGGTCCGCATCATTCCTAAAGAATACGCAGAAACCAAGATCATGGCCAGGATGTCGTTTGTCGTAGTGTGTCTGCAGCGCCTTCCGACTCTTGAACCCTTTTTTGTCTGCACATAAGTGACAGGGTGTTGTGAACACTTCAGACATTGTAATTATTTAGCAATAGCACTGATCAATAGAACTCAAACAAGATGGCTTTAAAGACCAGCTTTAAAGACCACGAGGAATAGTGTTTACAGCATCGACTACTCAGATTACACTGTTTACATTTCCGGTCATTTATTGTTGGCCAATCATTTACCGTCATGATTTCTTGTTAGCCAATCGTTTTCCGTTTACCGTTTATTTATAGTGTCATCTGAGTAGCCGGTAAACGCGATTTCTTGTGATAGCTTCAGTACTGAAAACTTAAAAAGTCAAAACGTCCAGGTAATTTCAATCGAGCTGCTCCGTTAATATCACAAGTAGCTCAATCATGAGCTCGGGTGGTACGCAAAAGAAAGCGGTTTTTAGAAAACAAACAGCCGAAGAGAGAAAAGAGGAAAAGCGCCGTTACAGAGCGCGACAAAAGGAAGTTCGGAAACAGTTGAAGGAATTGGCTAAGCGTCAGGATTTTTCTAAAGTACCAGTAGTTAAAACAACCACGAATGAGCAATTACCGACTCTGGATGATCGTGCCGTTCCAGGTCCCTCTGGCTTGACTCGTGGCTTTCGAATGGTGAGTTTAGCAAAACCGAACGCGTGAAAGATAGTTCCGGAACTGAGGACAAATTAATTCCGAAGATTCACAGAGAGCAGTTGAGCTATGATCATGAAGACCACGTTGGAAGCGGCAGCTTCGGTAATTGTTATCGGGGTATGTATCGTGGCAACCTACCGGTAGTAATAAAAAAATTTAAGAAAAATGCAACGGATGCAGTGATTCAGGAGGCAAGAATCATCCAAGGACTGCAAACAACAGAACATCACCCTTGTTTGCCATTACTGATAGGCGTATCTTTAAAATCAAAGCCATTCATGCTTGTCACTCAATTTCATGGGGGAAGTGATAGTACTCAAGCCTACACGATATCCACTGTAATCGACGTCAAACTCATTAATGATAATATAGATGCGGAGTGGCTACGAGTCTTGACAGAGTTGGCTAAGGCACTGGGCTTTATTCACAATCGTAGATATCTCCACAACGATTTTAAGGAAAACAATGTGGTGCTTCATTACACAAAAGCCAAATGGAGCCCTGTCATAATTGACTTCGGGAAGAGTGTCAGAATCAGTATGGCACAACATGGCAAAAAGAAGGATCCGAAATATTATCATTGGATCGCTCCAGAGGTGCTGTCTGGTGGTTCTTGCCCATCTACCTTAAGCGACATCTTCTCTCTTGGCAGAATAATAAGGTTCGTGGCAAAGAAAGTAATGAATCACAGTCTTTCTTCCTACTCAAGTATCAAGGAGTTATACTTGTCTTGCATTAGTGATCAGCCAGGCCTTCGTCCGAAAACTGCACAAGCTGTTGCTGCAAGGCTGTCAGGAGTGGTGGTATAACTGAATACTAGTGGCACCGAACTAAAAAACACTAAATACTATGAATACTACAATTTATTGAACTATGATATTTACTGGACTGTGATTTTTATTAATTCCGCTTAGGTAGTATTTTTACTTTCATTGAATGATAGACTAATAGACTAACTCTATGATATGTTTATTTGTTCTTTTTCCATTTTCTTACTTTCTATTTTCGTTTGTATCAAAGAAAGTTTGTTTATGTTTTATGTTTTTAATAATTGAACAAGGGGGCTAATTAAACTGGAAAGTCTGAGTTATTCAAGTTAAACCACTACCAAAGTGAAAGTTTACGGGAGGTTTACTGTGTGCAGTATAGGTTTATTGAATTAATACTGTAACTTTTATTAATGATTGGACAATAACATGACGCTAAAAGGGCCGCAATAAAACAAGATGACCGACAAAAGTTATTATCATTATCAAAAATATCAAGCGGCAAATTTGCCAAAATTATCGTTCCTTTTTCAGAATTAGTCTTGTAAATTAATCCATTATCGTCCGCCAGGCTCGCGTTTTTTAAAGGACTGTTTGTTTGGCCTTGTATACTGATGAACCAGATTAAAATGCGTATTTGATGATAGAAGTTTTGTCACCTATTTCCTGTAATATTTTGCCTCCTGCCGATGTTCTGCGATTCAATCGCACAACATCGGCAGGGTGCCACTAGATAAAAATCGCATGAAGCTCGTCATGTTAGATAATCTTTCCCATTTTTGTTGTTTAATAAAATATATATGCACTATGTATACACTACGGTTACACAGCTTTACAGAAACTTCTTGTGTCAAAAAAAAGTTGTATTTTCTTTTCTTACCCACTCCTCCACCTAACATATTGGAAAATAACTTGAATGTTTTTTTAAACAGCTGGAAAGACATATCATACAAAAAATGTTTCTGTGCTTTCAGTGAAGGCATTGAAAGAGATAGAGAACTTTAGAATTCACATAAAAATAAATGCTGTCTTTCTGATCTGCCTCTAGGATGTGGTACTGAAAGAAATGAAAACATGCACAAATGTATCAGGCAGGCTGTTGCAAGAGGAAGAATCCAGGTGATCTCGGATCAAAAAATTAGCCAATCAGCGCGCAACAAGAAATTTGATCAGGCGGTCCAACATGGCTGCCATTCAGCATAATTTGTGAGATTTAATATTTTGGTACATGTTAAAAGTTAAAGTACTTTATTATGACTTAACAACTCTCAATACAAGACAAAATGGACTAAACAATTTGATTGGGTATCAATTTTCATAAATTGCTAGCTAAGTGCCTTGTAAATAGGCATTTGAAAGAGGAAAATGGAGCTGAACGCGAGTTGTATCGCTAATGCTCGAGTTAAAGTACAATTTTTATCTGTAACATACCATGTATACATCAATTTGCACTTTAAAGGTTCTTATGAAATAGTACTTTATTATATGTTTGTATTTATATGGGTAATAGTTGATTATTTTTCCTTTTATAAACCTTTTTACTTGCTGAAAACAATTCACCATCGTAAAAATCCAAGATGGCGGCCATTGACCGCGCGAAAATGGCAAATTGAGAAACTGGGGATAGGACCGCCTGATTTTCAACAACAATGCAATGCGCGCCGTATTCCAAGATCACCTGGATGGGGGTTTTACCATTAATCTCCTCTTTTCTATATACATGTAATGAAAAACGCCTAAATTCAAAACATTCTAGCAATACCAGCATTGTTCGTCCACTGATTTCTAGAAAATCTGAACTGCTTAACAATAGACCAATAACAGACGAAACATTTGGGATAGGAGTATCAAACAATAATCCTCTGTCTCTTGACTCACTGCAACTTCTATATAAAGAATGTGACGCTTCTTTTGATGGGTTTATTACTCGGGCTTTCCAAAGGAAACCCAAGTCTTAAAATGGGCTTCAATGTTTTATTTTTTCTTGGGTCGCAAAACGCCGTCTAGTCGTCACCGCGCATGCGTAGATGGCCAATACGAGCACATGGATATTTGATTTGTCAAAGGATTGATTTCTAGAAAATATTTTGCTTCTTGTAATTATTTATTTTATATTTTTGATTAAAATAACGAGTTTATCTGTCAATAGTTTAATTTTATTGACTATACTATTAGCTCGTACAAGCTTCAGATCCGCGATTGATTGGCGATTTCCGAGCGCTTAGCTTCTCGGCAAAGAACAACAAACTTTAATTAATATACGCAAAACTTTTAAGTTTAAACTTAATCGCTTCAACCTATTATCTAGCAGTTGAACGATGAAAGTAATATTTCTTTCTTTACAATATGTCAGATAACGTGACCGATTTTAAACCTCAAGGTCAAGCTCGACAACGACAAATATAAAACAGCTGAAATCAGCCTCTCTGAAAACTACATCCAACAGCCTAAATTAAATCGCCTCAAATATAACAAATATAGTGACTAGTATCTATCTTGCTTTTTCTTGCGTTTATTTTGCAAGAATAACTTTAATAACACCGTTTCTAGACAGTCTTTGAGCTCGCATGTATCACTGCACGAACCGAACATCGATATCCAGGTAAAAGCTGTACAGGCAAGCGGATCACGGACTGAAGGAACGGACCAAACAGAAAAGGAGGACGACCAAAAAAATAACTTTTTTTCGCTTCAAATTAATGAAGCCCGAGTTCACGCAGTTATGCGTCTAGTTTCTCTTTATGATAACAAGTCAACTGACAGTGAAGATGATGAAAGCGATCCTTCATTAATGGACTCTTCAGCATTTAATGAATTACTGATTCGTGCTAACAACCTATTTATACTAAAAGAAAGAACTTAGTCATTTGGAAGCAGCCTTGATATTAATCCCAAGCACATTCATCTCATGAACTCAAATGCACTCTTTTGGTAGTCTCACTGCAGAGAATTTAGAATTTAATGAGGCAAACAAGCGACTAAATGATGTAATTAAAGTGCTTATATGGGTTCGCTAGTTTCAATTTCAAAATAAAGATTAGACTTTATTAAAACATCTTAGGTAGTTAAAATCTCGATTTTAATTTTTTATGTGCCTTTTTGGGGGTCTCAAAGTTGTCAAAATAGCCTTTTTGGGGTTCCCTGTGGGAAAATTTATGAGCCTTCAAATGAGTCTGGACACTAAACTTCGTGACGTCATTGCCGGGACTTGTTTGATTCATTCCTTGGAGAGTCTTTGTAAAACTAGTGTGTTTATCATCGTAAATCATCAACACGTCTTTCTCGAGTACATCCAAATATCCATTATGCCCGTTCGTTGTGTTGTCGGCGGCTGTAGCAACGTAAATAGCCGTGAAAACGGAATCGCTCTTCATAAAATTCCGTTTTATGGAGACGATCGTCCAGAAGCCTTGAAACGCCGCAAGAAATGGATAGGTTTTGTAAAGTTACGACGAAAGAACTGGATTGCTACCAGAGCGTCTACGATATGTTCAGATCATTTTAAAGTCGAAGATTATAGCAGACAGTTTGTTTGTATACCTGGGCAATCAGCCTCGAATACGCAAAGACTCGTTCGAGATGAGGTTGGCATTGTTGTTATACCGTCTGTCTACAAAGAAAAACCACAACTAAAGTCAAAGTCTGCCGAAAAGCGTTCCAAAAAATGGTAAGAATGCCTTTATAATTTTCTAACAACAACTCGCCAACACTTGTTTGTCGACTTAGTATATTTATACAACTTTCTTTTAAATAGATCCTCAGGGAAGTTCTGCAATCTGTCAACAATCAACAGCAGCAAGATGCCGTCGACAGTGGCGACTGTTATGCAAGTGACCACGAAGAACAACAACGAGAACTGGTAGAAGAAGAAGATGATGAACCAGATGATGAACCAGAAATTGCTGATCAATTAGACGAGGAGGATTTGGTATGTTTAGTAAGCATCGTTAGCATGAAAAATAAGCACAAATCACAAAATCAAGCCTCAAAACTACTACAAACTTACTAATACTACTTATAACTTCCCCTTTTTATAATACATTGCTTTTTACTTTATTTCAGTGTAAGAGTACCCAAACTCTTGCTGCAGAGTGTGAAAAGTGTATTTCCCTGACAAAAAGAAATCGTCTGCTACACAATCAGTGGACCACCAGTAAAAACAAACTGAAAAAGTGCAGAGCCCAGCTGAAAAGATTCCAAAAAAAGGATAATGTTGATGCACCTTGCAAAGGTAATTTATTTAGACCTCCCAGATCACGCAAAATATTTAAAAATCCGTAGTCAAAGGGTTAATCATTATTATTGTTTTGATAGATCCTATAGTCCAACCTCCAGTTTCGGTACCAACTGTCTGCAATGATCATGATGACAGTTACTGTGATATGGAAAGTACTGCATATGAAAACTACACTGCTGATGACAACATAACTGAGGTAGAGATGACTGGAGAAGAGACCGAGACAACAGAGTCAGAAGGAGAAAATGGTGGAAGTCAGAGGTTTGTGCTTTTTAATAAGTTTTTACTAGATGATGAGTTGATAAGTAATAGGGTTTGATCAGCCAAAGTTGGATATAATTTGACCAATGAATTGTCAACAAAATTGCATGACTGGAGTATAATTATTCTTGAATTTATTCTTACATGTATTTATGTATGTGTAGTGGTTATGATATTGTATTGTTGGGTTTGTTGTATTTGAGGCAAGTTTCAACCTTAAAAAGTGCCTGTAAAATCTTAATGTCACTAATTTATATTTATAGATTCCATTGTTTATGATAAAGTTGAAAAAGCACTTACAAATCCAAGGCTTGCATCAGCAATTGAAAAGGGATCTCCAGCAGATCAGACTAGCTGTATAGAGGCTGACTTTTCCCCCAAGATGATTGCATATTCCTATGTTGGCATGCTATGCAGGTTTGACCTTATTACATTTACCTATTATTATATTTTTCTACATATTATATTATCTACATATTGCATATTATCTACATATTATATTTTTGTTATTTCACTTACCTGAAATTTAATTAAAAGTTTGTAAAAATATTAAATATACTACAAATCCTGCATGTCATGGTACATCTGTTATAATACAATTTTATCATATCTGCATTAGAATATACAAATCACACTTGCCCAAAATGCCCAATTTATTTCAGACATATCATCGCGGCTCTACACTTCAATGAAAACCTGCACAGAGAGTTTAGAACAAAGCAAGATGGCTCGGAGCAAGTCATGGTTGTCTATAAGTTCAAAAATGGCGAGGCCACCGTTCGAAACATCAAAGTGCAGCCAACATATGGTAAGATAGGTCAACACTTTATGTATATATCTTTCATTCATGTGTAAAATGTCTGATAAAGTTGTTTTTGCAGGCTTAGAAAATGATCACATCAAGTACTATATAGTAAGCCATTCTTCGTGTGTATGGTCATATTCTAAGACAGTTAGATAATGAACGCTCGTGTCCTATGGGACATAGAGTCTCTCGCATTATATAGAAGGCCATTTGGGCTGCGCCCTTGGGCCTTCTATTTAATGCTCGAGACTCTATATCCCATAGGACACTCGCGTTCATCATCTAACCTTTACTTAGACTATTGTATAGCTGCAGTTTTCTCTGTACTAATGACAGTATGTCGATGCCTTCAACATGTAATGAAGTTCAGCTATGATGTTTTGAAAATGTCACTCATCTATTTTATATACTGATTTGATGTACCTCAACAAGTCTCACTCTATTTTTGCGTTTTTGCACCCCCTTGAAATTTCTTAATTATTTTGCTAAAACTGACAGATTTTACAAAAAATATATGAGAAATCAACAATTTTTTATATTTAAACAAAAGTGAGGAAGTTCCATACTCTGTCAAAACAGCGAAATCAAGCGAAATCCAGCAAAAATACCAATTTTGATCACCTTGCAAAATAGCACATTTTGGCCCTTTTTGTATTTTTGATCAGCTACATGAATACACATTTAGTAGAATATGTACAAAAAAAAGACTTTTTTAACAATTGCTTCATAAGCATAAAAACAAAAAATCACAAAGAACGCAAGTTTTTAAAAGAGGGATGTTTTGCCTCGTTCAAAAATACGCAAAATGTTTAAATTAGAGAAAATCATTTTCAAAAAATAGTCCAGTCTAGTTGTTTTTAATTTCAAACTCGAAATTATACAATTTGATTGTTAAAAAAACTTGAATTGTTCTTTTTTTGGAAGTTGGACATCTCGAAAATAAATTTTTCATCATCATGTCCAGATTTGTCTTTCCATAACGGTATACTTTTTTAAGGTTTAGAAAAAACGTAAAGATTTCATAAATTTACCAAGAGACGTACAGATTTCATAACGTTATGAATAGAAATACAAATTTCATAACTTTATGAAGAAATACTTGCTGATTTCATAAGGTTATGAAGATAAAAACAAATTTCATAGCGTTATGAAGAAAGACTTGCTGATTTCATAACGCTATGAAGAGACTTGATGATTTCATAAAGTTATGAAGAGACTTGCTGATTTCATAACGTTATGAAGAGAAATACAAATTTCATAGCGTTATGAAGAGACTTGCTGATTTCATAACGTTATGAAGAGGCTTGCTGATTTCATAACGTTATGAAGGGACTTGTTGATTTCATAGCGTTATGAAGAGAAATACAAATTTCATAACGTTATGAAGAGACTAAGAGACTTGCTCATTTCATCAGTAACGTTATAAACAGAGAAGTACAGATTTCATAACTTTTTAATTTTAAACTTGTACTGAAAATAATAATACAGTCTACGGAGACAACAGTTAAGCTATAGGTTTGGCACAAAAATTGCAGCAATTATGGATTTTGTAACTCATGTAATCTAAATGTAAATAATGTGTATGATATACAAGTAATCGCAGTTCTTAGGCGCATATCTAGCATATATATCTAAAGCCGCATAACATAAGATTAAATAGATAACTATTGTAATCATCTATTAGCCCATGTTGATTAATAACACCCGAAGTTTCCAGCCCAAATACATGGCCGGCTTATTCATTACGGTTTACTAGCTTTGATAGGGTAAGAATATAAAGTACTGTACGAGAACCACACGAACGACTCGTCATCAATATTGACGTATTTGCTCGCTACGAAATGCTATTGATCACAAATACACGATTTGAAATGGCTCTCATTCAAAACTGTTAAATAATAGATACAATGTAATTCATGAGAGGACTTACCTCGAGCAAATCACGATAAACTTGAGTCAGTTGAATCGCTTACCGGCCAAGGTCTATATTTTCTCGGTATTGGCGCCAAAATACATTCAGTGTTCTTATCGATGTTTTCTGTCATATTAAGGATCCAGAGAAATGTAGTAGTTCCCAATAACTATAAATTGAATTGTCCACATCATAATACTGAGTTATCCATCGTAATATCACGGTTATTTAGTAAAACCAAACAGTATTTACATCCAGTTCGCGCGCTATACGAAGATGACCTTTGGATACTTGCTGGGTCAATATGATGTGATCGTGTAATTTGATAAATACTTAGGTATCTCTTCGAAGCTGGTCTCCAATTACGTCGGTCATGACGTATCACCCACTGTTCAGTGGTCGGTTATGACGTATTATCCACTTGGCCATTCGATCTGGGGACGTTCGTACGAAGCCTGAATAGCGCTATTAGTCACCAGATAAATCCTTATCCAGTGAATAAAACCTATACAAATTCTATACAGTGGATAACGTTATCCAGTCTTCGTACAACTGGCCCCACAACTAGTTCACGAAATTCATTAAAACTAATAAAATATCATACTTATTGAATAGAAGCTATGTTTGCTGTAAAACATGCAGCAATTTTAAATCTACTTTACATGAAAAGACCGGTTAAAAGTTTAGATAGCTATACATCACGATATTTTTCCGGAAAATAGATAGACTTTAAAGCTGTTCTTAATTTTCAGATTCAAACTTCAATGAAACGAACGAGAAAGAACTGATGATAAAAGAAAAATTAATCTTGTTCAATCTACAGTTTTTGTCAGAATTTTAACGTAAAAGTAATGAATAACTTACACAGTCAAGAGACTATATTCCGAGTCCGCTGTCATACCATACAAGTCTTGGAGGTGGCGGATTGTTGGCAATCTTAACTTCCCTGTATTCGTCAGTTTGAAGTAAAAAAGAACTACAAACTTTTTTCTATTTCCTCAAGCCACTCCCGGGAGCCACCTCTACTTATTGACGCTGGTGACTACTTTGTAGTCCATGATACTCCATACCACAATATTACAATCAGCTCTTCTCTTATTTCTTTAACAACCTATTAGCGGTGCTCCGTATATATTTCTCTAAATCTACTGCAACAAGCATTCCCTTATTCAAATCAGAAATATTCTGCTCTTCCATAACATCTTTTTGGTTGCCCTTGGGGGCCTTTGTAAGCCTGTATAAAAACACCAATTAAGGATAATCGCATCTTTGTAATAAAATTACAGAATTGATTAATTTTATCGCTTTTACAGCGATATCAATTTGCATTGACCGGCGGATTAGAAAATGATTACTGAGGTAGAAGAAAAGAGAGATATATAGAGGAATGAAGTAATAAATGGGCGAACAAGTAAATAAATAAATGCATGGGAACTGGATCAAATAAATAAATGATTGAAGAAATTTGGACACTATGAAACAACAAAAACGAGACATAATTAGATGGGAATATATAAATGCACGAGTAAGTGGGTGAACGAATAATCAGTTAATAATCAATTATATTAGTGAATGATTAAAAGCAATTGATGTAGGTATGTGATGATAGTGGGACAATGTTGTTATGTATGGAATAGGGTAGGCCGTATAGAAAATGAAGGATGAAATAGGTAGATGGATGCATGAATAAACAAATGCATGCCAGAAGTAAAAAGGCGGTTTCACTGCTGTCTATTTAAAATAATCAGTTGCTACCTTTCATTGATTTAGCGTTATTATGAAAGGCGCTGTAGTGAATAAAAGTGAAGTAGGAACGAATATGTAATGGTATAAATGGTTGGTTGAATAAATGCATGAATAGATGAGTAATAGTGGGTCAATGGATAAATAAAAATATGAAGATAAATGAAGACTGATGGGAGAGTGAATTCAACGTAATTATCAGGACTGATCTGGGCTTTAACTTTTTGTTCAGATCTAAAACAAATGGGATATCATGTAGTTATAAGGAAATACTGGAACATCTGTGCAGAAGTTGAATGAAACATAAAATATCCGTAAGTAGTAATCTGAAAACTCGAGCTCACTGGTAAAATCATCCCCTTAAGTCATAAGCTTCACTCGCTTTACAGTGCGGATACTCGAACCGTGAACAATTGAGTTTTTTTCATGTTATTATTTTCTGAAGCTTCTACTGCTTCAAACCTCTAAAAATGGAGCAGTGGTCTCAAATACATTAAAAAATGAACCAAAAAAACTCAAATTGTTCACGGTTCGAGTGTCCTCACTGTAAGTGCGTCACATAGGTTTATTTGAGTGCAATGCCCATGCGTAAAAGTATAGTTAAAATTTATGGACTTCCTAGAGGTTTAATGAAATGGGCATTGTATTGACATGAAAGACATGACGGTACTCTTCAATCCAAAGGAAATTCTAACTCTGTAGATGCGCATGCGCAAAATATAGGGGTTTAGGGTTAGCACCAAAATTGAAAAAATCACTGCGCATGTGCAATTATATATTTTGAACTGTTTGATAGCTGATGTTAATGTACTCTACCATACAAATTTTTATGATGTAATTTGTTTTGATTATCTGCGCATGCGCAGAAATTTAAAATTTCTATCTAGGGTTAAAATTTATGGGCGTCCTAGAGGTTTTATCAAAAAATGATTACATTGGCATGAATGGCAAGACCAATCTCTTTCAGACAAATATTTTTTGAAATCTGTAAGTGCTCATGCGCAGGAAATAGGGGTTAGGGTAAGCAAGAATTCAAAAAATCACTGCACATGTGCATTGAAATATTTTGATTTGCCTGGTAGCTGATGTTAGTATACTGGACTAGACAAACATTATTAACGTATATTTTTGATCTACTGCGCATGCGCAGACATTTTTAAAATGTCAAACTAGGGTTAGAATTTAAAGACTCCCTAAAGGCTCTAACAATAGAGAGATACATTATCCTAACAGGCACACCAACACGCTTTAGCTTTAAAAAAAAATTAACTCTATAGATGTGCATGCGCAGAAGATATGAATTTTTGAATTTGAAAAAGTAAAAAATCACTGCACATGCGCAGTACATTATTTATGAATGTTTGACATTTGTTCGTAATTTCCTGGTGAAGGGCTTTCTAAAGATGTATGTCTTTTAACGTTTGAGTAAATATAGGCGAAGTTATAAGGGTTTCAATATACACGTTCCCAGTCTCTTTGTCCTAAAAAAAACAATTGCTTATAATGCCACACCTATTTACTCTAATGAAAATCGTTTGGCATGGCAAGATAGAACTGGCCAACGTCTTTCCAAAAATGTGTCAATTATTGAAATTAACTGAATGCGCATGCGCAGCATGCGCAATGAAAAACAAATAATTTTTGCGTCATGCATTATGTTAAACATTTCGAAATACAACTTCTCGGTTGAAATGACCAGAATTTTCAGTTGGAAAGACATCGAGTACATGTGTGTGTTTTTTTTAAAAAGACGCGAATTTCAAACGATATATATCCCATAATATTTAACATTGTCTACTAAAAATTTCCACAATGCTTTGTAAGAAGCATATTACGTATACTTAGTTTGATGAAGTTTGGATCTAATTGTGAGAAGAAATATATATTTGTTTTAAATGACGAAAAATTTGGTGTGTTTTGACTAAATTTATCTACTATAAATGACATTGTATTTGTGAAAAAAACATCTTTTTATATTATTTGTTGGTCATGTTACGTGACTTTCCGTTATATACTTAACTCTTAAATTTGGTATTATATGGAACCATGTACATTAGTACTCTATACTAGTCATTATGACTAATTTAGAGGAGTATGAAGACGGTTCAAAGATTATCACGTAAAAATTAAAAAAATCATAAAATCAAAACCCGCAGAGGGTTAGAAAAACCTATAATTCTAGTGTAAACACTACAAATCATCCGAAAATGATTGTATTCGGGTGAAATCCTGACCGTCAGCTCGTGCAATGACATGGACAAGATGTTTCTTGTCAAAACGTTTCTTTTTGTGCATGATAATACAATAACCTGGTACAATCATTGTCGAACTGATTATAATGAAACAATCATTCCACGTGATCTCGTTGTACAAACCGACTCGACACAGCCTGATGCACTATGAGCTTCCATGTACGAATCTGATTTTATAAAGTGTACAAACGAAAGCACTTATATTCTAACCGGATTTATTAAATTGTTGCACTAAGCTTTGGAGTTTTAACGTGCGGGAAGAGTCTGTCCAATATATCCCGAAACAATGCCTTCAAACAGCTTGAAAGATTCACTAAGGATACACATCTCATGGTAGACTTTTTTTAAAGAAGATGGTAAATTCTACTTTTTTGATAAGGGTCAGTATTTAGGAAGGACGCGTGCAACTAATTTAGATAATCGATCCGTTTTACTGGAAACGTCTCTTACTTGAAACTTCTCTTTGTTATTCCAAAGCTACTATAGTCCATGCAGACAGAGTAGTAGAGGTTTGCTGGCTAAAATGTATGACTTTTACTGCGCAGTAAACTGACCTGGCCTCGATATTCTCAAAGAACAAAGACAAGATTTATACTAACAATAGCTAGAGAGTGTAACTTCATTCTACAACCCTTGAATGTTCAGCAATTTCAATTTAGATATTTGCAAAAATGTTAGATGCATAATATTTAGTCCGTTTTAAGATAAGGTGCCCAGTTTCGTGACACGCAAATACCAGTGATTACAAAAAGCCCGATTACACTGACAGTTAATGGAAATTGTTTGAAAACACACATGTTATGAATTGTTATGGAACACTACGGCAGATAATGTCGCCTTTTCAGATTGTTTCTATGCAAATTAAGTTGATAAGTAGCAGGACTTTGAAACATTTCAAATAGTTTCATATTCCAAAATTCTAAAAAAATAAACAAAAAATATGGAACAGTCCAAATGTTAGCGCAAAATATAGTTAAAGGTTAGAAAATGTGTTTTTCATTTGTTTTATCGAATTTTGTTGTAAATTACTTTGAAAACAATGCATTTTTACAACGTGTCACGAAACTGGGCCAGCTGTCACGAAACGTCGGTTATGACGTATTATCCACTTTTCAGTAGTCGGTCATGACGTATCACCCACTGTTCAGTAGTCGGTCATGACATATTACCTACTTTTCAGTAGTCGGTCATGACGTATCACCCATTTTGTAGCAGTTGGTGGTCAGGTAACTGTAATGCGAGTTGGTAAACCGGGAGATAGATGAGTACAGTATTTTCGATAAACACGGCGAGTTCGTAACAAAACAAATAAGTAAACATTCGTAATATTTGAAAATTTTCTGTGAAAGAGTTTTGATTCGATAAATAGATCAAATATAATCAAATATAATCAAATATAATCAAACCGTTAAAATTATTTGCTTACGTAAACCAGTAACTATGTCAGAAATTTGACGTAATGGTTTCAGAGTTTCCGTTTCAGCGCAAACTTTGTGTATATAAGCAAGAGTTTCATGTCATTTCACCACTCTGTACTGAACTCAATTCGAGCTAGGGCCAACTTTCAACAACTTTTCAAACTTTTAAATACTAAATCTATACATTACTTACTACTATGGCTAAGTCCATTAAAGTCGCACCTGAAGGGAAATCAGTTTTTGTCAAGCTAAACGACTCGAGGTTTTCCACCAACAATGATTTGTTGACCGAAGAGGTTCAGGACATCAAGCACCACTCAAACAAGTCCTACCAACGCTATGTTCTAGTAAGTATTGCCATTATTTCAATATTTATCCCACCATATGCTTGATGTGTTATTTCCACTGTATAATTTTTGAGTTTGTTCTGCTTTAGGTTTTCTGAGCCTTTCCTCGTTAATCATAATTGTAAAATGTAATTGAATACATCGTATTTTGCAGATCACATTCAAAGTAACCGGCTCGTCAAGTGGGAGTATAAAAGTTTGCTTCGATCTTGACCAGTTTGACGCTGCAGAAACCTCTTTCAAGGAGAAATTAGGTTCCTTGACAAGAAATGAGAAAGAGTTTTGCGCGACTTTCCGCAAAAACGCTTACCCTGCTTCTGCTGCTACAAGTGACGCACCACTGCCACCCGCATACAGTTCACAAGCCACTAGCCACAAGCCACAAGCTACGAAGAGACGAGTTTCGGCTGGTGTGCCTGTGGCTTCAACGGCCGAGTTGGAGTTGGCATCTCCAAACAAAAAAAAACAAATCATGGCCAACCACATCGACCAAAAAATTGATAGTCGTTATATTGGTAAGTGGAAGCAATTATTGATCACAGCTATAAAAGTAACAAAGAAAATAATAAAATTGCATAGGGAAAACTATGTGAATGCTTAGAGCGGTAGTAACATAACGACCAAACTGAATAAAACAACTTTGGGCTCTATCTATTGTCGTTATAACTCTAAGTATTCCAGATAGTTTTAGCCATTCAATTATATCATTTCAATAAATAGGTACATCAATTAAATATATCAAATTAAAACAATTATTCCGTGTACTATTTCAAGACCTTATTATAGCAGTTTTATTATTGTTTTGTTTAATTAACGATGTAACTAATAACTTACGTACATATTTAAATCTGAACATAATTTTTGTATCCTTTCAGGCCACTTCCATCTTAATGTGGACTTCCTCAGCGACGATTGTCCAGCTGGATGGTTGGACAGAGAAGTTGACCCCGGCCACGTAGAAGAGATCATAAATATTCTCAACAAAAGCCCCACAACTGCCAAAGGATATCAGCCGTGGCTCGGCATAGCCGAGATTCGAAAAGAGGACGTCAAAACAAAAGACGTCATGAAAGGATGTAGGATTACTGTCATTGGCGGCCGCCACCGTCAAGCTGCATACAAGAAGGTAATGTGTTATCGTTTGTCTGGCTGATAAATCAGTCGAGAACGCTAAATTTGCCAAAAGCAAATCACAGTAAAAAAAAAAGTCTCCAATCATGCTCACTAACAGTAATTTGTTTTGTCGCTTCTTTCAATAAGCTCACCTAGTACATTTTTGTACATTCCCGGCATTTTTCCAGCGTAAACACACAGCCTATTACTATGACTAAAACATTTTAATTCAATTCGCAGTTGAGGGATGTCAGCGATGTCCATAAAAGAGAGTTGGAAAAGGTTTGGGTTCACGTGTACGACAACCAACTTACGGAGGAGGAGGTACGGCGATTGTCGGCCATGCATAACGTTGTTAACAAGGGTAGCATTTCAACCCCTTTGATGACAAGAGTTAATGCATGCCGGCAATGGCTGTATACCTTAGAAGCTAAGGACATTTCAATTGATGAGACACCACCGTCTACACAGGCATGGAAGAAGGCGTGTCAAATCATGTACGTGGCAAAGGACAAGGTAAACTGATAATAATAATGATGCTAAGGTAATACTAATGAAATTTATAACACTGTAAAAAATGTTGACTTAACTTTACTGACGTTTCGAGCTTTAGTCCTTCGTCGGAGTAAAAGAGAAACGTCAGTAAAGTTAAGTCTGACAACATTTTTTACGGTGTTACAAATTTCATTCTATTACCTATCGTTTATATCAAACACCGACGCAGCCTATACTAGTTTATTCGCTAGTTTCCATTCATAACAATGGTGATGATGATGACGATGGTGATAATTTATTATATTTATATCATTGTAAATCATAATATACCATTGCACTGTTTCCGTCTCACGGTAGTTAAGGCCAGGGTCAGATCTCTCAAATTCCCCCCAGCAGCTCTAATTTGCATTTTCTTTAAGTCGAGGCTAAAGCCGTTGCTACGCGTAACTAAGCAGAAAATGGCTGCCGTTCGCATAAGACGGCTAGTGTTATAAGACCAGGAATTAAATGGGATTTGTACTGATTCTATTGTGGAAAACTTGAAAATTCTTGTCACTTCAAGGATAGGGAGTTGTTTGTAAAAGGTAAGCAAAATATTGTCTATTGTTTATTGATTAAAGTGAATGTAATCATGGTTTAAGTTCGATCAATGGTGCGAACTTCCATTGTGGATGAATTTCATTGCTATTGTATTCTTTTGTTAACGTACCTTTCGAATGTTTTTAAGTATATTTATTAAACAATAAGCGGTTATCTTTTCGAAGTAAAGTTTTTAATCCTTTTTTAATGTACTAGCTAACGCTTCGAAGATGTGATGACCGATTCGTCAGCATGCAAAATTAGGTTATAAGTTACTTTATATGTTCTCTATAAATGGTACAGAGAATGTCTGGCGGTTTTCATTATAACCATCATTAACCCATGAAATACACTTTGGTGATTTAGGACTATAATTCGCACACCGACTCTTTTTTATTACATTGATATATACAAAGATGAAGTGTAGAAATAAATAATTTTAAGATTATGAGATTTGGAGCATCTTAAAATTAGATGTCTTAACTTAAGAAATATCAGACTTGTTTTAAAACTGGAAAATTTGCTAAATTCTAGACATCTAGTTTGAAGGAGAAGAGCTAGTTGCTTAAAACTATACATAACTGTCTTATTTCAAGGTCACCTGAAATCTCTTTTTAAGATCCAGTTAAATCCAGTTTTATGACTAGTTATAAGAAATAAATATCTCATTTCTAGTCATGTAGCTCAATATTAGCAGCCCTTGTCCTTAAAATAAAGACTTTGTATTTAAGAGTGATGTGTATTGGAATGATTGCCATAAACCTGTGAATTATTTAGTAAAATAGACCTTATTCCATTTCATAGTAGATTTCATTCCATTGTTTTGTGTTCATTAGACTGAGTCTATTACTCAATACATTTATTTCATTTAACGGCCGTGTCTTTTTCATCAAGATTTAATTCGTTTTCACAGTTTACGAACTGGTTATTAAAAAGCGTAGCTGAGAAATATAACTATGTTCAAAACCAACTATGAAACCATGAGACGATACATATCCCTCCCCCCCCCCCCCCAAAGTGTTCAGTTTTATTCTAAATATCTGCAAAAATGTAATATTAGTGTGTTTCGTTCATATACAACTTCATATTTATAATACTAATAGTTAAAGGTAAATATAGTGTAGCAAAGTCCTTCTTTGTGTCCTTATTGATTTGTGTGTGTTATTGTTTCAGGTTTCTGCTAACTGTTAAAGGACGAGTCATCCTGACAGCCTGTTGTTAAAAGACGAATCATCTTGACAACAGGATTAGCTTCCACCCTTCAACATTGTCATTGATGTTTGTGAAAAAAAATTATAGCTATATGTATAGGAATTTGCTAATTCTACATCAAAATGACTAATTTACAAGAATTATAGTAAGCCATACTGGAAGAAAACTACATAGAAATTAATAAATGACATGGTTTAACACTCCAGCCTTACATATACGTTATGAAGCTACATCATTTAGAATACTTCTACAGAACTATAATGGAATTTCAGTTTGTGTTGCAAGAGAGGAAAGAATTCCAACAAGTGTTGGTCGCCTATGTGGACTGTTATTTAGACAATCCTTACTAATCTCTAAAATAACATCGATGTTCTGGCTACTTCCAATTTTGGACAGCACAGTTCCCAATGAGAAGACGTCGCTTTGTTTGGAACAAGGCGAGCCACTAAGTACCTCAGGAGCAATGTGAGGGTAGAAGGATGTGTATTTTCTGGAAAGAGGAGCAGTTAATGAACAGGCTTTACCAAAGTCTATCAAATACCCTCTGTGATTTGATACAACTATGTTATTACCCTTTAAATCACAATGAAGAAACCCTTTTTTGTGCATATAATTTAAGGCATCAGCTACAGTATATGATATAATGATCCACTCTTTTTTTCCAAGTTTGTATACATTTTGTAGAAGTTTGTTTATAGTAAGTGAAGAACCTGCCTCTCCAACAAACTCCATAATTATTGAATAAGGTTTATTCTCTAGTTGCACCCCTAAAACTGTTGGAATATTTGGGTGGACAAGTGTCTGCATAATTCGTACTTCTTTTAGGAGTTCAGGAATATTTACATCTGCCATCTGCTTCTCTACAACTTGAATGTCAAGTCTCTTATATGTTTTGAGAAAACATTTGCCATAGGACCCTTCTCCAAGACAAATTGTTTTTTTGGGGGGAACTAGCTCATCTGCATTTATGTTGTTAGCTCCATATTCTGTTATGGGAGTCTTATTTGTTTGCTTAACCTGTATAAATACATTGTAAATATTGTTAGACAAATTTCTATTCTTTTCATAGCCTGCAAATAACAATTATACAATTATATTATGTCTTAAAAATAATTGGCTTATTAACATATATAATTTATGTGCCATCACTAGTGTACCTGTGTATAAAGGGAATTAATGATGTATCTTAATTTATTATAAACAAACAATGATCAATTCTGTTGATGTGTGTTATTTCATAGTGTTCATGATTATTGATTGGTTGGTAGGGGGGTTGTTATAATAATAATATTATAATAATAACCTTGTCATTCTAAAATAGCAGTTATAAAACCCCTAACTGGGGACACAAAAGAATACATATTTACATGAATATTTAAATAAATATTAAATAAATACAATAATTGCTAAAATCCATATGAAAAAAATATAAAGTATAGAAATATATATATATGTATATATATGTGTGAGGGTAGGAGTAAATTAACACAACTACGAATTCATCTCGACAAGCCTGTTTCATGAGATGTGAGTCTCACTCGTCAGGAGATTTTTACTCCTACCCTCACATATATTTTGCTCTACTTCATCGTATCGAGCACTCTCAACAGATGATTCGAACCATATACTTTATATATGTATATACACCTACTTGCAGTAAGGTTGTCATACAAATTGAAAATAGAACATTTGTCACAAAGAAAATAGAACATTTGTGATTTAGTGCGAAAGGAATTAATTAAAAGACAAAAGAGAGAGTTCAGCTTGAATAATCGTCTTTTGTCTTTTAATTAATTCCTTTCCTAGTAAATCACAAATATTCTATTTTCTTTATGACAAATGTTCTATTTCTGTATGACAACCTTATAACAAGTAGGTGTATATAAATATATATAAACTGTAAATTAAATATTAAAATTATGATGTGACTTTTAAGAGTCATGAACATTTATTTAACTCCAAATGGATTTCAAAATACTAGCTGAACAGCATATAAGATATATTGTTATACTTAGATTGTTTGTTTTTTTTTTGACAAAAAACAACAACAATGTAATTGTAACAATATGAACCTTCCTAGCAGCAACTTTAAAATATTTCAAGCATATAAGATATTTTGTAGTCATTACCTTCCTTTGATTTCTAACCAGAAAGTCTTTGATTTTTTTGTTTTCTTCGCACTTAGCTCTCCATTTTCTACAGAATTCTCGCGCTGTGTCCCTCAGTTTTCCAGTAAGCTGTTTCTGTTCTTCGATTGCCTTCGAAATTCTCAGTCTTTCTTCTTGTTGTTTCTGAGCTGTTTTCTGCTTTCGTTTCCATTTTTGTCTAGCATTGCGAAGCTTTCGCTTCTCTTCTAGAGTATGTGGCCTAAATTTCCCCATTGATTGTGTATGAAAATACCTTTTCTTTAGATTTAATAAGGAATGTATGGATGTTTCTTTTGAATAAACTCCTTCGCGCTTATTTCCGAAATCGCGGGAAAATACCTAATATATTCCCTATTAGGCAATGCTTACTAAATATGGAACCTGATTGATGAGCCCGCGTATTGGATTATGCGGTTCACAATAGGTTGCCTAGAAACTGGTTGAAGCTTCGCGTCGATTGCTAGCTACGAGGATCAAAGCAAGTGACAGTTTAGTGCATGTAAAAGTCATTTTTGCTGATAAAATGTGGGGATTTGCTGTTACATTATATATAAATTTAACACGAGGTAAGTAAGAGACTCATTTTCTTTTATTATTATTCATTTCGAATTCTTTCGCTTTGTTTGTAACGAGTTATGGACATTATTATGTCAGACAACAGAGAAATTTATGTAAGCTTATAATAATATATAAATGGAAACTAGCGAGTAATTAAACTAGTATATACTACTTATAAGAATATATTTTGTAAGCTTTACAGTCAAACCAGCTCATGCTTTCCTATTTGAGTGTCCAATCTAGGTCAAAAGATTTTAATTGTTTATCGAAATTTGTTTTGAAACTTGCATAAATGAATCGAATCGTGTACATTTGATAGATCAAAACATTACTTTTAGTGGATTTTTTGACCAAAAGAAACTTGCTAAACCTAGTTAATTTACATAAATATTGTTATAAATACTTACTAAAGTATTTTATTACATTTGCATTATCAATTATTCACTACAGATCATGATTTTGCGACTATTATCGGTTGATGGTTGAAGTCTGTATTTTGAACTTTACAAGTTTAGATTCACTTAATTAAAATGTAAAATTTATAAACAATATACCAAATAAAATTATGTGAAAGATAAATACAAACACGAACATATTACATGGATTATATAATTTATAAATGAATTTCAAATAAGTAATTCTTATATTACAATATGCAAAAAATTGATTAGAAGATTGAAAAAACAAGTGAATAAATAATAATACATTTGAGAAATTGGATAGTAGAATGATAACATGAAGGGGAAAAGCCATCAATCAAAAAGAAACATTCCATGCATGCAAAAGTTGTTTAGAGTACTTGAGTTGTTTAAGGCACAAGGAAGCATTTTTGTCAGCTTCAATCTCTTTTATACTTGCAGGTCTACAATCGTGTTCTATATAAAATTGCTTTTCCCAATTTTTTAAAAGTGTTTTCAATTGTGTTTCCCTGGCAGAGACACTAGTTTGAATGTAAGCTAACTTCTCTTTATAAGATTCTATGGCATATTTGTTCTCTGGTTTTGTCTTTAGTAGTAGGCGGGCAGAATCAAACTGTTTCACTTCATTAGTTGAGCCAAGAACAACCTCCACTGCTTTTCCTTCTTTTGTTTTACATTTATATACAGACTCTTCCAGCTGTAAATCACTTCTACTTTCTCTTTCAGATTGCAGTGAGTTATGTTTATTAACTGAAGTAAAGGGTTGATCTAATGGCAATTCATCAAAATGATGTTCAGGTAAGTCATTGTTAGCCATATTTGGGGAGGGCATATCTTGTGGGGTAGTATTCATGGAGGCTAAAATTGTAGGATTTATACTGTGTGACTGTTGTTGTGATCCACACAAAGCTTCATCATGTTCTTCATCTAAATGCAAATCTATAACATTCTCATCATTTACTTCATCATCTTCTTCACTTACAAAAGGTGGACAGGGATTGGGAGCAACCTCTTGAATATTGTCATTATTATAGTGATCTGACAAGTACCCTGTAGTGGTCTTGTAAACTTTGCCGGCCTTATTTTCTTGGTAGAGAAAATGTGCTGGCACAGGGATATGCTTGTCGATACACTCTTTCCAACATTCCTCAAGATAAAGCTCCTCTTCTTTGAAGCTGCTTGAGCGGAAGTGGTGGAGTGAAGGGCCTTGTTCTCTGAATCTCTGTTGTTGGTCTGAATCAAAGAACTCAATTTCGTTGAAGTCTCTGTCATACTTCCACCACACTCCTTCTCCAGGCACTAAAAAATCACTAATTTTCTCAAGATGTGCTTGCCACCACTGAGAATATTTGCTATCTTGAAGCACCATGGATGGTATTATTGTGTTTGGTAGCTTTTCCAAAGTTGCAGCAGCTATTGATATGTGGGTTCGTTGCTTGTTGATTGTGTTATGATGATCACTGCCAAGCTCTTGCTCTGCTTGGAGTCGCAAAAAAATGTTACTTATGATTTGTGAGGGCCGGTAATTTGATGTGTCTTTGGTTATACCTTTGATGGTATTGAAGACGCGCTCTTCATTCTCAGCATTTGATGACTGACCAGATATTAACCGCAGCTGGATTGGTTCATGGGATGTAAGGTTGTGGAGATATTTACCATAAAGCTTTCTTCTATTTAATGAAAGGGGTGTAGAACCAAATTCAAGTGAACACATGAGGAAATGAAGGAAGGACAGGTTGTGGTATCTCAATATTATTCTTGGGCATCTTTGACTATCAGGTAAATACAGTATTTCTTGCATTTCAGCCAGTGTGTTGAGAAGTTGTTGTTGGGTTTGTGTAAGGGTGTTTTGGAACTGTTTAGCGAATAGGATGATAGCATGGCGGTAGTCTGTGGCTCGTTTTGTTTCTTTGTTTCCTAGGATTGCTTCATAAAGGTCATCAAACACTGCTTTTTGCTGCTCTGTGATGTGATGACGGAGCTCCTGCAGGACATTATTTATGTGATTAGAAATATCATGCATAGGCTCACATGCCAATGCTTCATATGAACCAAGATATTGACTTTCAAGTGTACTTGTTGGGTTAAGATATAATAGAGCAGGAACACGTTGAATCCCTTGAAGTAGTGAAGTAAGCTCTTTCTGTAAATCACATTTAGTGGGTTTTGAACTTAGATCTGGATATACACCTCTAGCTCTCAGCTCTTCTATTATCTCTTCTCTGTTAAGGTTCCGTAGTGGTTTCAATTGTTTGTCCCTTGAATTATTTTTCCCATGTTTGCCCTTGACGATTTCTTTCTGTTTGTCTTTGAGGGAAACATGCTTACATCTGTACACATGATCCAGAGTATCACTCATAATGGCATGCATACCACATGTGGAACAAAAGAAATGACCTCCTTTTTGCTGGCCTGATTCAAATGCCACAGCAGGGCCATCACCTTTGAAGAACCTCATAATATCACTAACAGGAACTCCATCAGTAATATTTATGTGGTTTTTCAGTCCCTTCAAGCACTCACATCGTGTTTCAATGTATGTTAGCTGCTGGTCGTCATTACTCTTACACCTGCCCATTATGTGGATTTCTGGCATTTCAACCTGACTTTGAACATCAATCTTAATACCTGTTTTATCAAAGTACTCATCTGGTGTTAGGTAGAAGGCTGAGTCATATATTGCTGCAACCATAAACACCAAATGGCCATGATTGGCAACTGTTGAGTGGTCATGCCAAACCATTAAGTGTCGTTGTCGCTGAAGCCTTTTTAATTTGTTGCGCATGACTGTCAGGCCCTCTGTGTCATCAAATTCGTGGATTCTGTTTAGGTGATCAACAACCTCCAATCTTGACATTTCATCATAATATTCATCTTGGTGTTGTCTTGTATATTTGCTGTGCTTCTTAAGTAGCTTTTCTCGTACATCGTTGAGTGGGATTTTTCTTCCTTCAACGAGCAATTCGTGTGTTCTTATTTTGCCATCTTTGTCTAGTACCATCTTTTTATACTTCTGAGGAACTATAAGCTCACCTAGGGTGTATTCTCCTTTCTGGATTTTTAACTTTAAGGTGTTTTTCAGCTCAGCATTGGTTTCAGGTGTTGGTAGCGATATTTCACCTAATTACATACAGAATACATTGTTATAAATAGTTGCATAGTACATATAATATAAACACATTAATTTTTTTAAATTATGCAGTTATATGCACACATTTTTTTTACTCTAAGCCCATGAACATTATCTAGTAGTACATAGTTCAATTTCATACTAAATGGGTTGTTTTCTATTGTTGTGATGGGGCTATTTAGTACTAAATAGTGCGGTTTTTAGCTGGTTAGGATTATATTTTGATTACCTCCTAGTCCACGTAGTTTCTTTCTTCTGATCTGACTCTCATGTGTATTGTTGCATTTTCTCTTAAATCTATGGATGTTGAAGCCTTCATTTACAAGGTATTCCTGTACAATCTGGCCACCGTTGCGTACATTTTCTCCTTTCTTGTTTTTGACATTGAACTGTCTGGCAAGAGCACTCCAATTCACAGGCACACCATCTTCATAACTTTCAACTTCTTTCTTCAATCCCTCCTTGTCCCAGGTCATAGTATCAATGTTTCCTGTGTGGTTTTTTCTTTTCACTCGTTTGTTTGCTGCATACCTTTCTTCTGCTTCTTTTCTGCTTTCATGAGACATTGTCAGTCTATCTCGTTGACGGGAAGCAAATGACTGTCTATTGCCCAAGCATCTGAAAAAAGTGTTTCTTTCTTTTTAGTTCCATTCCTTGTTGTTTTTATATTTTTGGCAATAATAATAATAATCTTTATTTATTCTCACTAAATAGATAGTACATAGGTGCTAGTTTGAGCGAGCTAAAATAGATAATGATAAAATAGATAAATTAGATAAATTGGTTAAAAATATAATATGTATATAAAATTATTAAAAAGTATTTACAACATGTGCAGTATAACTTAAATAAATAGATACATGTAAAATATGAAAAAGTATATATATATATACACCTACTTGTTATAAGGTTGTCATACAGAAATAGAACATTTGTCATAAAGAAAATAGAATACTTGTGATTTAGTAGGAGATGAATTGATTAAAAGACAAAATAAGATCACTCAAGCTGAACCCTCTTTTGTCTTTTAGTTAATTCCTTTCGCACTAAATCACAAATGTGCTATTTTCTTTGTGACAAATGTTCTATTTTTGTATGACAACCTTACTGCAAGTAAGGATACATGTAATAATATATAATAAATGTAATATCACTGGATACTAGCATGCAAGATCAACAGATTTCTGAAAGAACTAACTCTTATTAGATTTTTTTAAATAATATTATTAATCCAAACATAAAGCTGTGTGATATATTTAGCATTAAGTAATTAAAAAGTAGTACCCTTATTAGGTCTCTTTTCTTTTAGAATTAATTGATACTAACATAATAATTGATACATATGTGATTTGTAACAGTTCATTCAATTATTACCTGAGAAGGGAGGTTTTTGCCCACTGTGCCTCAGTATTTTCTTTAACTTCTTTGATTAGCTGTCTCCTAGCCTTCTTTGCCTCATATCTTGTTTCTTTTATTTTTAGATTTGTTTCTGGCACTTTAGTGAGAGCCTCTGCAAATGAGATACCACCAGAGATATCAACAAAAGCAGAGTTGATCGACTCGTACAGGCTTTTTGCAGTATCTTTGATAGCTGTTTTATTTGCCAATTTAGCTTTGCTAAGTTTGCCTTGCAGTTCACTACAAACATTGAATGGATTTTCTTTCGTCTTGCTCTTAAGTCTTGGGGAATGCACAGGAAAGAGGGACTGGGCTTTGGAGTAGTTCTGATGACAGCCTTTGCAGTCGTAGAGTGAATGTTCCTGCTTCTTTGTCTCAGAAAGCTCCGTCCACTTGTCGACCGAAAATGACTCTAAGAATTGTTCTTTTTCTTTCTTTTTGCGAGGACTCCACTTCTTGATGGCACTTTGGAGAGTTGCAAAGTTTAGATTGAACCGTTTAAAATCGACAGCAAAGTCAGCACTTCGTTGTCTAAAGATTTCTTGATATATCTTAAACTGTTCTTGCTTCATTCGCGCGCCAAATTTCGTTTTCCCTTCATCTATTCCTCGTTCTATATGTGAAGCCTTCTCAACAGCATAAAGAGTAGCGACTTTCCCAAAGCCACAGGTCTTTGGGTTTAGAAATGTACGACACATAAGTTATAAATGAATCGATTGTAATTAAGGTAGCCTTCTACTTCAGTCTGTGGCTTTCGAATTTTGCGCCAAAATGTTATCTGTATAGGAAACTGTTGTAATGCGATATTACGCTAGTAAATAGCGCCAAATAAATAAAATTGAGTTTGCAAATATAACAAGAAAGGACAACTTTTAATCACCATTTTGGTTTCAACATATAATTTATTTGGAAAGACAAATACGATTTTCTTACCTTTACAGGGCATAAACAATCAAAACAAGTTCAGTTTATGCATAAATATACTTAAGTTTATCACTGTAAATAGTTTTACGCCCGATTTTGCAAGCAGAAAACTGATAAAAATGCCTTATTTGCACTCTCTGTAGCGAAAATGCTGCAAATCGTTCGCCATGTTGTTTTGCCTTCTTGACAACCATTTATAGTGATCTGATTGGCCTGATCCCTTAGTGACAAGTTACCGCTGCCTGTAAACTGTGTTCGCAGCAGGCTCAATGATTACAAAATGGCGGAAAAATTGAAATTTTCAATAGTAATGGACATTTTGTTGCTGGAGCGCGCGAAATTGCGTTGTTTGATGAAACAAACTCGCCATATTTCATCTGCATTAATCAATCTTTGAGAAAGCAATTAGAAATTATGTGAATTTTCGCTCTTTACAAGTAAATTTGTACTCTTTGTTTTCATATTTGAAGAAAACATTACGAAAAGTCGTTTTGATTCCGACAAATAAGCATACAATAAAAGCCACTCATTTCTCTAATTGGTTTGATGTCGATCAATATGTTTTCGAAAACCTTAACATAAAGCATAAACTTTCCATTGCAATTTGAGGTGATCCCGACAGCTCAAAGATGGGTATATTTTTTTAGTAATCAGACTTCGAGTTGCGTATCACGTAAAAGGTCAAAGGTCAAAATTGAAATGTAAAAAGAAAGAGTAAACATCAACCTACGATATTCCAAAATATCAAAGGAAAATGTGCTGTACTTGCCTAAGAAGGATTTTTTGAATATTATTTTGCTTGATTTTCGCGAATTTTTGTCCTTGACCCAAGCCTTAACTACCGTGAGGTGGTATTTTGAAGTGATTGTTCAACATTATTGTGGGGTGTAGTCAAACTAAAGACTTAAATTCTATCGCAGCTGATGTTATTAAGACGCAAGAGAGCAATTACATATTATTATCTTAATACAACAATGCTTTACATTGATTAGAAAATTAACTTGTTTTTTTTTACATTATAAAGGACCCCAACACACTAGAGCCAACCCTACAAGCTGCTCTACTTCGTGGAGACGTTTATGAAGTGTTTGCAAACGTTGGCGATATGTATTCGCTTGGGGAATTGAAAGATCAAAAGAAACAAAAAAATAAAACTAAGAGTGAAGTTCCTCAGAGTAAGGTGAGTCATGAAGAGATTCTTAAAGAACTGCCCGATGTTTTACGTAGACGAAACAGTAGCGAGTTCCGATCCTTGAGCTCCGACAGTCTTCTTTGTGGTTCATCTCCAGATGAGGTTGCTGCATATAGCAACAAAACTTTCGTCCATGACGTGCAAGTGAAATGCCCTTTGTGGTCTGCATCAATGAATGGTGCAGTGGGACTTGATCTAAGAGAAAACGATGATCGACAACTTAAAGCAATTAATTCACTGGCTCTCGCAACGTCTACTTTAACGAGGCAGAGAAATTCTAAATTTTCAGCTCTAGATTACAGAATCTCTCTCGTGTTGTTTAACGGTGGCTTAAGCTACTACGATACTTTACGTCTACATCACCTTGGAGTTTGTATGTCTCCAGACATGATTGTTTGCATGCAAAAAAAGATGGGAACATCCAGTGATTCCAAAGTGCTGCTGTGGAAAAAGACCACTGAAGATGTACATTCAGCTACTAAATTACTAAAAGAGATCAAAGCAAAACAAGTCCCAGAGCGACTGGAAGATGACATGGCCATTTGATGTCCTAGTTAACATGAATGAATTTTGCAGCCTCAAATTAAATTTAGTTGAAAATTAAAAACTACACGCCAGAGAAGTTTTGTACCGATTTGCATTCAGCCTCCTGGGACTTGATTGACACTTCCCTTACGGTAGACGGCGCAACACAAGACGCTTTAAACTATGTCACACCAAATGAAATCGTGGGAGGACAAATAAAGGAGTGCCATGGTCTTTAGGCAGACAATGTGGCGGGTACCACTAGGCATGAGGTTGACGACTTCAACCCAAGGAAGCAGTTAGATCGACTTCTTGACTCGTACAGGAACCCAGTCCTGAATGTTGAGGAAAGCAAAACAGACGACAGCTCAGTGCCCACTAAAGTTATGGACTCAAACAACACATTAGGCAAGGCACCGACTCAGGTTGATGAGTATGTTGAAAAGTACACGGGTGCAGATTTGAATAGCACAGTTGTGCATGACATAGAATGAAAAGTTGGGATGAACGTAAGAGCTGAAGTTTCAAGAAAACTGAATGTTAATGTAAAGGCAGTCGAAACAGCAAAGGTGTTTTCGGATTTTGACTGGGATAAGATGGTTGAGGAAAACACGCTGTGTTCATACTAAAATCGATTCAGATCTTATTTTGATTCAAATCTAAAACGCCTTTGTACGTAGGTGTGTTTGTCATTATAAATCTTTGTTACTACCACATAGCATCAATTTAGTTTTGTTGCCAAGCTTTCGGACTTAGCGTCCGTCTTCAGGGCATGAATGAGCTACTTTATTTTCATTTTTAATTCGTTTAAAATTAACGTAATTGCGTTCACACTAAATTTGTTTCAGATTGATCGCGATCGACTCAGACCGATTTACATGTTCACATTATATTTTGCTGGTCAGCAGCTGTACACGTAATTTTGCAAAATTTCCATGGTAACCATTAAGATCGCCTTGCAAAATGTCAGTCTACCAATTGCAAGTGCTTACAATATTGTAACTCTTTATATTATTTTAACCCAAAACTCCTGCAAAGACGAAAACGTACGCCAAAACTTACCCAGTGTCTTGGACAAATCGTCATTTCTTTTATTTGTCTTTCATTCAGATCTAAGAAGCCTGATCTTGTCAAAATAAGTTCTCTCTGAAAACTGCTCACAAGACAGATGGCACTTCGAAAGATGTGCAGAAATATCATCATTACAATGAATTAACTTAATAAACTCGTCAGATCCACGACTAGGGCCATAGGTCTGGGCACGAGTAATTATTATTGCTTAATTCAATCGCCATAAAATTTCAAAATTTCATATATTGTGCGAGTAATTCATTTCTTCAGTGCATTCCATACTATCTCAATGCTCTTACAAATATCAATAACAGAATATATACATATAAAAAAATGGATTTTAAGAAATTGTTCATAAACTTTGTTCAGATACATAGGTTTTTAGCACCTTCTTGAAAACGTTGACAGATGGTGCTTTTCTTGTCTCTAGCGGGACTTTGTTCCATAGACTAGGAGCACATACACTGAAAGCTCTCCCACCGTAGCTGTTGGTTTTGTATATTGGCTCTTTCATTCTCAGATGATCAGCTCCAGAACGCAGTGTTCTTCTAGGTTTGTGAAGTTTTAGTAGATCAGTCATGTACTTTGGGGCAGAATGGTTGACAACCTTGTATGTCAGTAGTAGAACTTTATAGATGATGCGCATGGCTAGAGGTAGCCAGGGAAGGTCGTGTAGAACAGGAGTGATATGGTCGGATTTCTTTATCTTCTTGACAATACGTGCAGCAGAATTTTGGATGAGTTGCAATTTTCTAATTTGTTTTTCCGGAAGACCATATTGCAAACTGTTGCAATAGTCAAGTTTAGACGTGACAAATGCATGAATAAGGCATTCGGCATTTGCCATGTCCAAATACTTCCTTATTGTGCCAATTCGTCTCAGAGCAAAAGCAGCAGAATTACAGATTGAATTTATATGAGTATCCATAGATAAATATTTGTCTAGTCGTACACCCAGATCACGGACGTCAGACGTTGTCATCACCAAAGTATCATCAATGAGTATTGACTGGATGGCCTGACTTTGAAGATGTCGAGACGTGAAGTGAATAACTTCAGTTTTACTGCTGTTACAAACAAGTTTATTATTTATCATCCAGCTTATGCAAGCGAATATCACACATATCGACATTATTGTCATTACTGTCACCGCACCACCATCAGTTTATTTTCACTCATCATCCATTTTTATTATAATTTTATTATTTTATAAAATTATTAATTATTTTATAAAAAGAGAGTGCTAAAAAATCTCTCCTGCACTCTACAGACAAGAGGCAGAAAAAGATGTTTTCATGCTCCTACAGAGATTTATTAGAGGTCTTGATACAGAGAAGTTAGTTAAATTTTTAAAATTTACAACAGGAATGGATGTCATGGGTTCGGAAACACACACGGTTTCAGTTCAAGACCTATTGCTCATACATGTGCACCAATGCTTGAATAACAAGCAACATATAGTAACTTTGTGGGGCTTAGAGAGGAGTTTGAAAATTTACTGGACCAGAAAATATATTCAGATATTGATATAGTATAAAGAATACAATATCATAGAGTACTGTCAAGGGACATAAAAGTACAGCTAACCATGTCACATTGCTTTTGTTTGCATGGGAAACAAAATGAAGCTGGTTTTGACTGCACTCTATGACTTCTGTTGTATTTTTTATCTACTAAAAATAAGAAGACTGTAAAAAAATGTCTAGAATTATAAAAAATGTTTTCAATTCTCTTTCTTATCAATGCCCCATGTAGAATATTATATACTGCAAAAATCAGTTTGCTTTTGGTACTGCCTTTAAATTGCATTGGCAAAGCCTAGTGGTGTAATTATCAGTCAGAACACAGTTAACAATGCAGACATTCTCCATTTACAGTTTAAAAACAACTTGTTATTGTTATTGTTACAGTTTTTCGTTGAAACATTAACTACAACAACATATGGCATTGTTGTGGGTATCAAGTTTATTAGCCATAATTGAAATATGTTACAACTTTTTCATTTCTGTTGGCTTGATTGATGTTTGAAATCAACACAAAATTGTGAAGGCAGACATTTTAACAGCCAATCCATATTGTACTTTCTAATTACATGATAGATTATACACCATGATGATATTGTCTGATTATAAGTTTTTATTTTTATTATTGCAACGTTATCACAAATAAAACTGTTATAAAACTTTCTCACATGAGAGGATTACAGTTTTTATTATATTTTTGGGGGATCATATCAGTCTGTTTAGCTCACTGTCTTGTTCTCTAATAAAATACTGTATCAACAATATATTGCTGCAGACTAATCATGTCCATAAGTGCTCTATATGTTATTGGCCAAATAGCTAACTGTTCAGATTCACCGGAATCGGAAAAGCCATGCATAACGGGAAAGACATACAGATCTCTATACCGTTGAAAGATAACCCAGCACCAATCGCCCAGAAACCACGTCGAGTACCATATCACCTCACAGATCCACTCAAGAAACGCATTGAAGAATTCGTCGAAAACGACATCGTTGAACAAGTTCCAGAACACGAAGCAATCACATGGTGTCCACCATTAGTCGTACAACCAAAGCCTAAAAACCCAAAGGACATTAGAGCCTGCCTAGACCTCAGAGTCGTAAACAAATCTATGCTAAGAACACGACAAGTTCAAGCACCCATCACCGAAGACTTCATCAGCGAGTTCAAAGGATGCAAAGTATTCAGCAAGCTGGACATGAACCACAGCTATCATCAATTTGCACTCGATGAAGAATCGAAGCGAATAATGACTTTCTCCACACCCTGAGGAAATTATCGATACAAACGCTTAGCGTTTGGCGGACTAAACAGCCAAGATCTGTTTGATGCGGAAATGGCTAAGGTCATTTCTGGAATACCTCATGTACTGAACAACAGAGACTACATCATGAGACTAATTTATCTTATCTTGAGACTAATTTATGATAAATCAAAGTTTTCTTCCACTGGGCCGTTTTTTGAAGAATCTAAAATTTTACCAATAGAATATAGGGTTATGCTACGAGAAGTTACTCTTGTTTACAAGGACTTTTAAAAAATGGCCTTAGTCCTGACTACATAAGTAATATGTTCAAGCCACTATCATCTATGTCACAACGTAACAATAGGAGCTCTACTAGCAATAACTTATGGATACCTAATGTTAAATTATCCATTAAAAGGAACGGCCTGGAGCAGTATTGTATAATAGTTTACCTGTAGATATTAGTTCTACAAAATCAATTAAGATTTTCAAAGAAATATCATATAAATACTTATTGGACATGTGATGTATGTTATAAATAGTGAAATGAGGACTAGAAATAGCCACTCTCTAAAATAAAGAATACCTAAAGTTTCTAAGGACATCTTCAAGTTTTCTTTTTTTTCCAAGATCAATATCATTTACCCTCAAAACTAGTAAATTCCAAGTCATTAAATGAATTCAACTAAATTAGATCGCCATCTTTTGTCCTGAAAATTAAGCAAGTTGTGAACTTGAAGTATCATTTCTTATTATTATTACTCATTGTAACTTTTCAATTATTAATTAATTATTTTTTAAATTTCTTTGTTGAATTTCAGGCCTAACAGCCCATCATCAGGGTTACAGTGTAAGTGCAAAAACGGTTGAAAACCACAAATACAAACAATACGCGCATTAAAGCACGCGCTATTCTACGATGGAATAGAATACGTTCTTATGAACGAAAAACTGATAACCTCATTACAAAAGAGCTAAATAGTTAGTTGGAAGTTTTCGTCCACTGTCTCTATTAAAAATTGATTTTTTATTAGAAGCGATGTAACAGGCTTCTGCCCATTTTCTCTGGTGCCACCTGCCTTCTGATTTTAAAACTGTAGCTTCACCCTATGTGTGCGCATGGTCTGCCAACGCTGACATTTCTGTTTTTGAACGTCGCACACAAGCTTGGTGTTCTTTTAGCCGTGTTCCCATGTATACAGTATCACACTCACCACACGGGATAGAATATATTACTCCTCTCTTCTTTTCCTTAGGAACTGGATCTTTAACGCTAGATAGGAGTTTCCGTAATGTGGTGTGCAGTCGTACGCATGTTCTTATATTATGTGACGGTAACACACGCTTCAATCTCTCCGTAACACCATGTACAAACCTGCATGTTCACACCTCGATGGCGTCTGGTCATGCTATGAGTGTTGCTGCAGGGTTTTTTTCTTCTACTCCTTTGCCCTCTAATGTTTTGAAGCAAGATTGTACCATCGTCATCCTTATGTCTCCTATCAAATTTCTGATGGATATTTGGACAACCATCTTTCGGTGATGGGCTAGGTGACTTTGGTTCATCGATCTCAAGTATTTGCATACGAACAATGGGTTTTACTTGGCTGAAACAATGGCCATTCAGTGTACCACGACGAAAGTTCCTAAAGTCAAATCTTAGATATTATACACAGAAGCTTCGTTTAATATCGAGAAAAATCCTGGACCACCACAGCAAGAGTCTCTAAGCACTGATCGCCGATATACTGATCACCAATAGAATGGATAATTATACACAGCTCATTGATTTACTGGCAATTACTGAGACATGGTTGCAACCTGGAAATGCTGATGATGTCGAAATCAGTACGTTTTGTCCTACTGGCTATAGGTTTCTTCATGTACACAGATCTCACTCTAAAGGCGGTGGTGTTGGACTTTTATTCAAGGACAATTTTCGGTTAAATACCTCAATAACAGAATCGTATCAGACGTTTGAGCTGATGGATGTCCGTCTGCGAAGTCTAGAAACTATTAGGATTATCATTGTGTATCGCCCACCTGACAGTTCATCCATTTCACTATATTTTATGAAGAGTTCTCAAGACTATTGGAACACATTACAGCTGATTCCTGCAACCGCATATTGATAACTGGTGACTTTAATTTTCATATCGACAATCTTAACAACATTCATGCTAGATCTTTTGTAGAAATTGAAGCTCATGCAGCATGATGGTGAAAAAACATGTTAGTGGACATACTCTGGACCTTATAGTTACTAAAGCTGATGATTGCCTTATCAACGAAATAAAAGTGACCGACCCTATAACATCTGACCATCTGGCTGTACATAGTACTATGACTCTTAAGAAACCACAGTTCACAAGAAAAGATGTCTATTTCCGGAAACTTCAGTCCATAGACATTGATTCTCTTAGTACTGATATCCAAGGCTCGCAACTGATTCAACGACAGTCTGATAATCTTGATGCCTTGGTTTCACAATATGATGATGTCCTGCAGTCATTGCTTGATTGTCATGCACCATTAAAAAAGCGTGTAGTTACCATCAGACCTCATGCACCCTGGTACACACCGGAAGTTACTGCTGAAAAGCGTAAACGAAGGCAGTGTGAAAGGAAATGTGATCACCACCTTAAAATCAACATACTATACTTCAATTATACATGAACATGCTTCTGATCCAAAAGTGCTATTTAGAACAGTAAATAAGCTTCTGCAAAAAAAACACTTGACAAGAGATATCCGATGTCGCCTGATAATACTACTTTAGCTGAATCATTTGATGACTTCTTCAATACAAAGATTACAAAGATACATCAAGATCTCCATGTAAAGAAAAACGGAACTGTTGCTGCTCTGACCGTCGACTCCTTTAACTGCCCTACGGAGTTTTCCTCCTTTGGTGAAGTTAGTTGTGACAATGTAAAGATGATAGCTAAGAAATTCCATTCAAAATCCTGTTTACTCGACCCTTTGCCAGTATCCGTTATGAAGTCATGCCTCAACTTGATTCTACCAACACTAACTCGGATTACCAATCTTTCCCAAAGTGGTCAAATGCCTAACACTCTCAAAACTGCTGTACTGTCCCCTTCTCTAAAGAAACCTGATGCTGACTACGAACAATTTAATAATTTCAGACCTGTCTCCAACCTTACAGGATTGTCCAAGACTGTGGAAAAGTGCGTAGCACTGTAATTGACTGAATATCTGATGGCCAATAATCTTGATGAAAAGTTTTAGTCTGCCTATAAGTCATTCCACTCCACTGAGACTGCATGGTTAACGTCCATGATGATATTCTTCATGCGATGGATAACAACAAGGCTGTCGTTCTTTTGATGCTAGATCTGTCAGCTGCTTTTGAAACAGTCAACCACTCTATACTTTTGACAAGAATGTCCCAACGCTTTGGTTTCAAGTAATGATGTGGGTAAAAAGTAGGCAGGTAAACGGCAAAAGCAAACAAACAAGTGTGAAAAATTAATTTAATTATTTAATTAAATCGAGCAACGTGATTGGTTGATATCGAAAAATCCCGCAAAAATATCGATTTTTGGTCTCTTTTTTACATTATCGTCACCAGACCTCTATTTCCATTGTTGTGGACAAAGGAGAGCAAGATTGTATGCGCCAATGAGGAGCTAGAGAGAAAACGCGTTTTCGCATACTAATTAGCTACAATCCGCCATTTTATAAAGTCTTCATAGCAAAGCAACATAGTCAACTCTCGAGTGAAATATCAAACCAAATATCTTTCTATATACCAATATTTTTTCTAATCATATTTACTTACAACTGTATATAACATTCTAGAGTATTTTGTATCGTTTTTGTATCGTTTTTCATGGCTAAATGCCTTTCAAAAACGTCTGTTGTTGTCCTCGCCACGAGGAGTGGGGTCACAGTGCTGGAGTAAAAGATATTCGCGTGGCAACCATTTCAGAGGAAATCATTTGTAAGGCAGGGAAGTGGTCACAAGTTGGACACAAGTAGAGAAAGAGGAAGATTTGTACGTTCTGCCGGAGATGGATCAAGGTTGAAGCTAAATGTGAAACATTAGAGGTTAGTAATGTTTGTGTAGCTCGAGCACCGAAACAAATGACACAATATTTTTGGGCGTTTTCTACTTGCCTTTTTGTGAATAATCTTCGCTGTATTAGACACTTTTATATATTCTGCCTTTATCCAAACTTTCGAGTCGGAGTTCTAAAAGCACATGTTAGACCTTAGGGAAATCATAGTGTCAGTCGAATATTATAGGACTGAGCTTATATTTGTTTGTCTTTTTTTGAACGAAAATCTCTTCTGGAATTGACATATTTTCTATAAACATCTCAACTCTTTTTCACTTAAATTTTAAAACGCGTTTTTTTCTTTATTTCTTTAGAAAGAGCTTGCATCATATGAACCGGAAACTCAAGATACTGAGTCATACCAAGATGAGACTACCTTTTTTGTACCTGAAGAATGTGATCAAACTTCAGACAAAGCTTGCCAGGTCGAAGAAACTATAACTACAAGGAAGTTACATTACGAGTCATTGCAAGAAAGGCGTAAAAGGGAGGTGCGCAATGATGTTTTTGATGAGCTGTCAAAACTTTTATCCAGCTACACAACTAACAGTGAAGGAGCATGGAGAGCATTTGGAAATGTTCTTGAACAAGCCACGTCTATGGATAAAAGCGATGACAAACTGCTAAAGAGCCTAGCAAAAGATTATTGGATATCAAAAGAGAAAGAAACCACCCGTCTGATAAAGCTCCAAAAAGGTCAAGTATCCCAGAAGATTTTAATTGGTGGGACCTTGAAGGGATCACGAATCGGTAAACAAGATGCACCTCAATCAAGGACACAGATGGCCAAAGCACTGGGAAGAATTAGCAAATTCGGAGATGAACGGAGAAGAATTCTCTCAATTGTTGCCTGGGATTTTTCTCAAAGTGAGCTGCAACATTATTTTAAATGTTCGAAAGGAACTATTACAGCAGCACGAGTGCATGCTATCCTTTTTGGAAAAGGTGGAGTTCCAAGAGATGGGCTAACATTCAAAAAGCAGAGTGTTAGCCCAGAGGTCATCAACGAATTTCAGGCATTCCTGAATCAGGATGATATTTCTAGGCCATCCTCATGTAGAAGTGTGCTGGTAGGAAAAGAGGAAACAGGAGTGCGGTACTGGCAAAGTTCAGTGAAAGACATTGTCGAACAGCACATGCTAAAATTTCCTAATGGAGTGAAACGAACTTACATCTACACCCATCTCCCCAAGAATTTCAGGATGGACTCGATGCTTGCGGGCTTATGCAACTTATGTGACTTTGGCCACACAAACTTTGAGGCACTTCTCTCATTAGTCGAAAAGCTAAAAGCTAGGAATGCCCTTGAACATGCTCCTCTTGTCACAGAAGACATCAGAATTCACCAAAAGTACTTGAAACTCAAGTATAAAAAGCAGGTATGAATCGTTCGCAGACAACATATGTACAGCTATTTCAAAGAACATAGACTATACATTGCAAAACTGAAATGTATTTGTGTTATATAATATTGTTTAAGTAAATTGAAAAATAATAATTTATTTTATTCTTAGTGCATTCATTTGAGCTAGTTATGGGAAGTAAATATTCCCACAATGCCCTTGTTTCTTGGAATGCACTATTCAGTATTGAACATTTTTTTTAAATGGCTTTTGATATTTGGTATATTTATCTGGCAAATTAAAGCTGTGAATACAGAATACAGAACAATATAAAACATTAACTGTGGCATGCATGAATCAAAGTACTGGATTGTATGATCTACACAGGCATTATCTAGTGCAATGAACTGATTTTGAGTTTGGTAAATGTCTATGTCAAAAGCCATTTTCAAAAATTACTGTTCAGAGTACAGTTTCATGAAACAGCAAAAGCTTTGTTGTTATCTACAACTGTCTATAGTATTATTATGTTTATCATATTTATCATATAGTGCTTGATAAGCAATTAGAGCTGTTCTATTATCAAATAACCATTGTCAGTTCATGATAGTATAGACTGAAATCTATACTAACTCAACTGTACCTTGTGAAATTGCTAGTGTATTATAAAAGACAAAACAGAGAAAAAATATAGTTTTTTTATAATGAAATTTGTAGCGCCTATGACTCCGACAAAGGAATGAAGCTCAAATGTCAACAAAATAAACATTTCTAACAGTGTTACACATTTCATTACATTACCTATTGTTTATATCAGACATTGGCCATGCATATACTAGTTTATTTGCTAGTTTCCATTTATTATTTTTTTTAAACAGAGTAAGAGTAATAAAAAAGTTTAATTTTTATCACAGATAAAGAGTCATTCTGATGTCAAGGAACTTTGTAGAGACTTTGGATTTGGAACCTGTACTTCTGATCACCCACATGTCTGTTCTTAGTTTGAGAAGTTCTACGCAGCTTTCAAGTGCGTTAAAGGTGCTGTGGCTAGTACTGATGATGAAGAAAAGAAAAAGGAGTGGGAAAAGGAGTTTGCACAGATTCATGGACACCATAAAGAATACATGGCACATCTCATGCGGACCAAACACCAGGGAGACTACTACAGATATGTCACCAACAACCTCAAGCCTGGTCAAGTTGTGGTCATTATTGACTACAAAATGAAGCTTGAATTGGGCCAAAGAATACGTGAAAACCAAAGAGAATGGTATGGGAAGAGAGGTATCTCAATCCATGGTTTCTTTGTTATAGCTCAGGTAATTAGGATGTTGTTAATAGAAATGTGTGCATTATTATATTATTGTTGTTTATTATTGTATATTATTATTGTTTTTATTTTATTTTAGCAGGTGCTTTGCTTTTATATTCCTATCAAAGTAACATTTCACAGTATTTGTACGTAATGGTGCATTTTGAAATTATAAGATTTTGATCACTTGAAGTCTTAAATGCACACTACTGTCTTTTACCAACATTAATTTTGCAACTATGCATTTCCTTATTTTCTTTTTTCTTCTTAAGGTTGCTGATGATGATAAAAGAATTGAGGTCATTGACCTCTGGAGTGAAGACACCAAACAAGATGCTTGGTTCACACAGAGTGCACTGGACATATGATTTAAATGGCTAGAATCCACTTACCCTGGGTTTGATGTTTTTCTCTTCTCCGGTAAGTTTGTTTGTTTTAGAAATTATAACAACTCTGACTTTCAAACAGTCAAAAAATTGGTGTTACGCTTCCACCCACAAAAACAAATAATCAACAGAATAATCTTAACAAAGTGATAATCTTGTGGCTTTCTAATTTTGATTTGAGAAAACAACCTTTTTCAATGTCTGAGTTTAATGATTTTTTGTGTGTGTGTGTGTTTTAGGATCTGGCATATATACATGTACAGTATGTGTGTGCAAATCCGGACAGTGTACAAATCCGGTCACTTTGGCATTTAAGCGTTAAAAAAGAGATCGAATTTGTTTACAAATGAAAACAACATTATAGAATTAAGCATTTGTATGTTTTCTATTGTGTAAGAAGTTTTTGTGACAACCGATATACTTTCAGCGAGGAAAAAGAGCGATTTGTCATGGCATGTGAATATGCAAATTCGCAATGAGTCAATTTTTAACGCGCTTTGAATTATATGTTAAAATTAAAATGGTGATTATTCTGCAGATTCAAATGATAACGCCAAAATATTTAGCACGTTTTCAATTGCAAACAATGTTTTATCTTGTGTGAAAAGAAGAGCTTTTAAAAGTCTAAAATAAGTGTAGGAGACGGTTTTAGGAATACTACTAAAATCCACTAAGGTATGTGCAATTCCGGACGATAAAATAAACAAGATTAGCAATCACCCATAACTTTGAATTGCAGGTTAAATTGTCGCTTAAAAACATACAATTCAACTGCAGGTTGATTTTGCAAACAAAAGTTATCTTTTGGATAGTTTAATCACCATGCACTATTCATTTACAGGACATTTATATTCATTTGCAGAATTCAGCGCACGAAGGCAATTACTCATGTGTGAAATACTTTAGTGGTCAAACGTATTAATCAAGCAACGTAATTCATGATTTAATTAACACAAATTTATGCTTTAATCTCATATTTGACTATGGAAATAGAAAATCTATCATAAGCATTCGAAAATAAGGAAATAACTTCAAAGAATTGATTAAACAGAACCTACTTTAATAGTGTCTGGCTTTGCACACAACTGTCCGGAATTGCACCACTCAAACTACTTTACAAATATATCCATAACATTTTTAAAAATCGCTAAAATTAACCAATACTTTATATAAATTATTATCAGATGTTACCTCATCTCCAAGGAAAATATCTTTCCTAAACAATGCATTTAACGAATGATATGGCAATTTATCTAAAAACCGTCCGGAATTGCACACACATACTGTACTATAGTTAATAAATATTGTGGTTTTAAATACTGAATAATTGAGCTTGGTGTATTAGTGGAATATTATGAAACCACTCGCAGGTATAATTATATTACACAATGTTCCAACTTTCTCGTATGAATTGCTTCACAGACAATGGACCTCACTACCACAACACTGGAATGTTATGCTATCTGGCTGAAGTTAATGCATTCTTCAACTTTACACTTAAGGAGTATAATTTCTTCGAAGCAGGGGAGGGAAAGTCAGTCTTGGATTCACATTTTGCGCACATCAGCCACAAAGTAGTAAGATGGGTTCGTCTTGGAAATAACCTGGAGCGTGGTGAGCAAATTTCAGACTTGATCAAGGTTAGTTTGTTAGGTAGTTATATAAGTAGCCTAAAGGCACATTTACACTAGCAATTCTGTCGCGCCACAAGAGTGGCAATTTCAATGGAGATTTTAGTGCAGCTTTGTAGCCGCAACTTTGAACATGCTTGAAATTTAGTGAAACTTGCTGCGATTTTCTGTCTCGTAAATTTTCAGCGTATTTGAAGTTGCTATGACAAAGCTGCGATAAAATCGCCATTGAAATCGCCGCTCTTGTCGCGCTACAAATTTGCTAGTGTAAACAGGCCTTTACAGGAAGTAAAATGTTACAAGCTGTATATAGGTCTACCGATAGATCTATTGGTACCAGTACCTGATCAATGTATGAAACAATTGAAAATCATGCTGATTTAAATTTTGCTTCAAAATAGATTCCCTGGTTTTAAGTGACACATTGATTGTTATAATGAATGGATGTACTATGCTCAGATGATAAAAATTGAATTTTCTTACAGTCAAACTAACTGACGATTCCTATCAGTGTTAGAAGACCCAGTTTATTTCTTGGAATTTAATTTACATTAATTTGCATAAGTGAATCAAAACTTGTAAGTTTCAAAATGCCGTCTTCAACTGTCAACTGATAATCGTCCTGAAATCACGATCTGTGGTCAATAATTGATAATGCAAAAGCAATAAAATGCTTTAAAAAAAATATTTATAACAATATTTCTGTTACTAAACTAGGCTTAGCAAGTTTCTGTTTTCAAAAAAATCCATTCAAAGTAATGTTTTGTTTTCTTGCCATTTTTAAATTTGCAAGATTCGATTCCTTAAAAAAAAAAAATGAAAAATCACATTTCAATAAATGAATATTCTAACCTAGATTGGAACACGTGAACTGGTTGTAAGGCTGATCCCGACTAGCAATATATGCCTTAAACAATTTATGCAGACTCAGTAGTATACAGCTTATTAGCAGAAATGGTCTTTTTCTCACCTACATATGTACATGTATGTCATGTAGATGCATGTTTTTAAGTCTGCATATGCTGTTTCCTTGTATCCTTGTATTTCTAATAAGAAACATGCATCTGTGGAATTCCCACAGTTGTTACATTTTTGTTGTTGTCATAACAATTATTATATTATATTCATCAAATTGCTTTGTTCCATTGTGCAGACTATGAAGAATGTCACATGCAGAAAACTCGTCATTGACCGCTCCAAATCAGATAAAGTTGGAACACTTAAGGATATCACCCTGTTTGCCAATGTACACTTCCCTACAGATGGCCTGCACAAAGGAGGTATCATATTGAGGCCATTGTCAGGAATTGGAACGTCAACAAAAAACGACGAAGGAACAAGTATTCAATATCGCAAAAAGATCACAGCCAATAGTAGGTGCAACTGGTGCTAAAGTTACTGATGAATGTCCTGCAAGAGAACCTGTTGAAATCAACACAACACACCCAACAGATGGTGGAAGTTATGCTGTGAGATTCATCCAACACTCAAACGCTGCCGATGCAGACTTCTGATGTATCAGATCATTATCCTTCCAGCATTGACTACCATGAACTCAGACCTAGCATTGGGTTTGGATTAAAATATGAGGTCAGGGTACAAGAAGTGTATTCAGTGAAGCTCAAAAGAACATTCTCATTCAGTTTTATGACAGACAAGCAATTAACAAAATCCGAGCAGATCCTAAAGATGCAATTAAGGCAATGGCAGATGCAGGATTAGAGGTACTCTTTGAAAAGCAGATAAAGTCTTGGTGGAGTACATATCATCGCAAAATCACTAGTGCGCTTCGAAGCAGAACTTCCAGCTCAGCACGTGTAGCACTTCCTGCCTCCAGTAACGTATTTCATCACGTTACACGGCAGGTCAGAGAATTTGCCTTTATGTTCTTCGCATATATCAAACAACTACAGATAAAGAAAATGTTTTCCACTCCAAACATTCCAATTACTGTGAAATGACCCTAACTGTTTTGTTGCTGATCACTTTTTTTTTGACATGAAAAATATACCTTGTTTATAATTAATTTACCAATTGTATTTAAACCAAAAGGAAATAAAAAAAGCAATACTCTCTTATCACTTATATTATTTTGTCCATAACCTTTCAGTAACCTTTTGTGTTGCTGTTGTGAAGACATTCTCAGGCATGACATTTTTTTAAACAAAGCAACTTTAATCATTTTCAAACTTTTATAATGATTTATTTGCGAAGCTAAAACCTCTACCTGAGTGACTTGTTATTTAGGTGCTGAAGGGTCATGGCTTGATTGGTAAAGGGTCATTGTATAACTGCAGCCCTGTAAAACAGAATTTTTAGTAATCAGTAAGTTATTAAACAGATTAATACATGACGCGCATTTGATCATATTCATAATTATGTGAATTTGTATGTTAGCAATATCAAATTATGAATAACGGTGGTAGCCCCTCTTTAAAAGTGCAAACTTATTTAAGCCAAAACAAACTTGTCTTTTTCAGAATTTTATTCAGTAAAGATAATTTTTTTTAACGGGAAGTTTTAAATGTCATTTATCAAGAAAAAATGTGTAACAAGCAAAAAGAGACTACATCTGGTATCAGGTCTTTTCGCTTCTAAATCTTTTCGCTTCTGTCCTCCACATGTAAGGTTTGTTCACTTCTAACAACAGGTCGGTTCGCTTCTATGTTACTATTATAAATAGATTTATGTTATATAACTAGGAGTAAACTGTTTTTGAATTTTATAGAAGTAATATTTATATAAACAGACAAAGTCTGAAATAATATTACTTTAGATATTATGTAAAAGTTTGATACTTCAAAATGATGTGATCCATTTAATAGTCTCCCCCGCAGTCGTTTTTAGTATCGTCTTCTAGAATAACTTATAAGTAAAACTAAACTATTTCAATTTTTTAATAATTACTTAGGAAGTTTGTAGTTTTTGATTAAAATCATTACCCATAACGAAACTTTTTATGTATTTACATGCGGGTAAAACATGGGCCATATAAGGTTCACATATAATGGGTCATTCCACATGAGACATTAAAAAATGAAAATTTGACAATATTAAAAAGCGTGCTCCAAAAAGAGAGTTAACTGACTAAGGTTCTCAATGTGATTTTAATGTAATATTATCTATTCTATGTGATATTTACTAAGCAAATTAGGCAATTTTCTTAGATTTGACTTACTGAATTTGCCATTTGTAATGTCAGTCACATTTCTTGTAATGTCCGTCACGCTAAATATTCCCTTTTTTAAAAAAATAGAAAAAACAACTAAAACATATAGGTCTTCAGTAAGAAAACTTAACCTATAACCAAATGCTAGAAAGCATTTGTTTGCTATAAACTTCTCACAATTCACAGGAATTTCACTTCTAATTTACCCAACTGGAATTAGTGGTAGTTTTAGCTGTAATGTCCGTCACGGTCCTTTTGGACAAAAAACCGACAAGCCAAAAATTATTTCCGAAAACTTTTTTCATGCAAATTGTAGACAAGGTTCTAAGACAGTTGTGTGAAAAAATAAATTGTAAGATAATGCAACTGTGTATGAAACACAAGCTTATTTAGGTCTGTGAATGTAGAGAGACGTGGTGGCCTAGCGGTCAGCGTGTCGGACTCCGGGCCTAATGGTCTGGGTTCGATTCCTGGCCCTGGCGATTACGGTGTGTCCTTGGGCAAGATACTTTACTCTCTCAGTGCCTCGTCTTCTCGGATAAGGACGTAAAGCAGGAGGTCCCGTCTGCCTTCACTCTGACTATGTTACAAGGTGGACGTAAAAGAACCACTGAGGACGTAACCAAATCTCTGGCCGTGACCACCCTCAGTGACTGCCTCACTCTCATACGTACACTGGAATTTGGGAACCCGTTACTGGAGATATTCTCTGTGGGTTTATCCCTGCCTAGTGGCGAATCTTGTAAATAACAAAAAAAAAAAAAAATGTCCGTCACGGTGGAATGGCCCATATGGAAAATATATGGGCCAAGAATTATATATGCAGGCCATATATGGGCCATAATCTTGCATATGCAGGTAAAATTGGGTTTCATATGGATAATATACAGGACACAATACCCATATAATTATGGCCCATTTATGGAAATACATGGAATATATATGGTACGAAAAAATACAAAAATAGGCAGTCTAAGACTGCATGAGGCTAATGCTTGAAACATATATTAACTGAAAAATCAATAGACCTTTTTGCGCTTTTAAAACAATAGGAGAGATGAAATATTGTACGGAATGTGAACATCTTTAGATTTTGAGCAAAAAATGCTTGTATTTCATTGTTGTTGAACAATAGTTGTAGTCGGGTCATAATTTCAACACATGCAAGTGTTCCGCATTAGTTTGGCCCGACTTGTGTTAATTATAACAATGAAATACAAGCATCTTTTGTTCAACTTCTGAAGATGTTTACATTCCGTACAATCTTTCATCTCACCTATTGTTTTTAAAGCACAAGAAGTCGAAAATAGTGGTAAAGCAAAAAGGTCTAATGTGCAAAAATAATGAAATAATGTTCTGAAGAAGAGAAGAGTAAGAAGAGTAATGAATCGGCAGGAAGTCTAGAGAACAATATGTATTTGTGCAGTCGCGTCAAAATTTGCAGAACAATAATAAAACTGCCCTTGTAGAGCAAAGCAATATCCCTGGTAATATTGTACAATATTTATGTGCATCTCTTATTACCTTTATAGGGAATGTTGTTTTCGGCCGCTATTCGCACCAATTTACTATGCAAAAACATTTGTCAAAAGCTCATTAGAATAAGGCTCATTTAGTATTTTGAAGTATTTTTTAGTATTTTTAGTATTTTGAATTATATATAATAGATTCTGATTGGCTCTTGACACATGCTCATTCTTACACGAGCTCCTTAAATTTTTAGAAAGTACATATTCTAAAGAGTCTATCGTGAAGGTTTGGTAAGTTTTCAAGTAAAATAAGGCCACTTTTTATATTCTTCAAATTGGACGACTTTTGACAACAAATACCTCACTACCTAAAATGGCGGCAGACATACTCATCCCGGAGTATCCAATCGATGAAATCGATAATCGATAAAATCGATATCAATCGATATCAATCGATATCAATTTATCGATTGATATTGAAAATCGATGATCAATCGATGACAATTTAGCCGGTATCGATTTGACATTCGATGACAATTTAGATATCGATTGATAATCAATAACAATTTAGTATATCGATTATCAATCGATGACAAAAATCTTTGTGACCTATCGATTGATCATCGATTGACCAATATCAATTGATATCAATTACCCAATTATATTGATTGATATCGATTGATCGATTGATTTTCCTATGATCGATTATCATCGATTGGATACTCCGGGACTCATGCATGCCTTGGTTTTCCTTGGTTGCATAACGTTAATAGTAAAGCAAGTCAAATAAAAATAATAAACTAAGTTAAGTTGCTAAATGCATCTCAATATAATGAGTCTTCAATGACAGAAATCAAAAACAAGCTAGCTTATTCTTGCTCTTGTCTTTCAGTTCGGTCGAAAGCGCCATCTTCCCACCAACCGTTTTGCAAGCAGTTTAACACACTAAAACGCTTCGTCAGTTTCGTTTGTGAATTATAGACAATAACGTTAATGATCAAACCTACCTTTCTGTTGCAATAGTGGCATCTTAACTCTTCTGTTTGAGAGAGAAGAACTTGTTGACTTATTAAAAGCCGAACACAGCTCGTACGAAACCAGCGTGCAAAGGTTTACCAGAAATGCATTGCGCTCTCAACATAGCACAGGAAACCCGTGTATACACAATGATAGGGCGAATATAGCTGAAATTCAAGGACGCAGCCTATTCTCGGTTTTCATGTGACGTCATCAAATGCTAAAATCTAATCAATAAATCGCAGAAGGCTGGCCCTCTAATATTTTGTAGATGTGTTTGAAAGATATTATTCCTGAAAGTTTGGTGTTTTTTTGTTATTTCGTTTTCGAGCCTGGAATCGAAATTCACGTCACGCAACATTGTCACGCGTTTTCTAGAGCCGTAAAAAGATGTAAATTAGCCACAAATGTCCCCCTTTTGCCTGGTACATAAACGAAATTGTTTCTTGATTAAACTTTTCACCTCTAAAGCGTTTTGGTTTGAGTTAAATTGTAATTTCGACGCCTGAACTTGTGTCCGCCATGTTGGTGTACACAAGCTGTACACTAACTGGCAGCGCCATACATTTCACAGTAATCAAGGCGCATATTCACTGGCTCCGTATTCGGTCACAATTAGTCCATTGACGCTTAACTTTTGGCAAATCATACATTGGTCATCTTGCTTTAAGCTGACGGGGTCTAAATTGCAATTTGTACCGCAGAAAAGATCTGGTTAATAATATAATCAACACAACCGGAAATGCTTTTGCCATCCATTTCTTACTAAAAATCTTTAGTAATTACTATAACTCTGCCAATATTCATTCTTCTGACCTCATATTTTCTAGCACTGCTAAATAAAGTATGTGCCTCACATGAATTCAGTGATTGTTTACAGTGTAAGCGACAATTTAAGGACTTTCAATATGGTCACGTGATAGGTGAAAACCGAGTTTACTCGCTCGCGTGCGGTGATTGGTCGATGAATTCAAACTATTTCTCAATAATCACCTACAGTACAGCGTTTTGTTCGTTTTTAACTGAGAAATTAACAATTTGTTTTTTTTTTAATAAGGCTAGTTATTTTAACTTTTTGAAATAATTGCATAATAGCAGGCAAGGAATCAGGACGGACGGTGAGTGGGGGCGATTGTTTTGTTTGCTGTCTAATAATTATAATTAATCACCTCAGTATTCAACAAGATAGATGACAAACATTAATAAAATATTAAGAATTGACTGCTCAAAAGAGAGGCCTAGAAAACAGAAATCAAATGATAAATCTACTACTAACTATTACAAGTATAACAATTGTAGTTTAATAGCCAATTCAGTGCACGAACGAAGGAAATCATTCCCGACAATAGTTGACATGACGGTTTTTCCAAATTTTGATAGAGTAAAATAAATGAAAATTCATCTTAATGGCTGGAAAGAGAACTTCACAATTGGGTAAAATCGCTAAGTTTGAGAAGAAAATCGTATAAAATAGCAAAGATATAGCGCGGTAAAGTCAGCAGATTTTACAGACGTTTGTATGGCGGACAGACTGATTGTTTGCCTATCAGTAGGCAAGGTTTCTCTGGCATACAAACGTCTGTAAAATCTGCTGACTTTACCGCGCTATAACTTTGCTATTTTATACGATTTTCTTCTCAAACTTATCGATTTTACTAATTGTAAAGTTCTCTTTCCAGCCATTAAGATGAATTTTCATTTATTTTACTATATCAAAATTTGGAAAAACCGTCACGTCAACTATTACATTATCTTTGTTACCATTGTTAATTCTATATTTATCCCATAAACTATACTACAATAAGGGGTGGACCATTGAACTTTTGAGGGTGGGGGTGGATGATTTCAAAAAAAAAATTCCTGCGCGAAGGGCCGAAACTGATTTCATGCAAGCCAAAATCGCCACTCATATTTTTGCATTTTTATAAAATAATTCCATGCGCATGCCATGCTAAAAAAGAGGCTAAATAATTTAACGCTATGCAAAACTACCGGAAAAGTTACACATGTATTAAATGAATATATACATAATCAGTTTATATATATAGTCACCTTATGTTGCCTCACGTACGTTTTCCCACAATGTCTTTTTAATAAATCGCCACAAGGCCTCATGATCAACTGTGATATCTAATTTTAATTTTCGATTAATTTTTGATAAAATTGTCCTTTTCTTTTTTTTGAATATTTGTTCTAATGTTTGTAATCAGCTATAATTATTGTTACTTCATATATTTTCTGTAGATAGATTAGATAATTCATTGAGATTACTTAAGATTATTTCAAAATTTGCATATTGTTATGTACGTTAATCAAAATAACATTTTACTAGTCTTTCAGTCCAACATTATTCACCGCCAATGACTCCGTCTTTTAGCCTGCGTCACTCATCCGGAATATTAATATTGATTAACGGATCCACTTCAGTACATCCGAGGTTTCAATGTCAATTGTTATTTATCTCGGGAAATTACTTCTACACCTCCACTGTATTTTGATGAATATCAACAGCTGTGACAGTTATACAATGAATGGCCACTTTGTCGAGCTTTCTCTCTTCAGAATTGTTCTTGAATAGACGGCCATTTTATGGATCGTTCTCTTTGCTTCTATAGCGTTTTTAAATGCATTAAAATGTATTATTGTTTCAATATATTTACAGTGTTAATATATGCGGGTTTTTTAGTAGGACGCTGAACTTCCATTGCTTCCGTGTTAGTGTATTCTTGTCAAATGTACTTTTGTTTCTACGAACCGCATCCATATTGAAGGGATTCATTTCAGTTAAGCTCAGTGTGTCTCCCTTTTTGTTTCTTGTGATTACTGCATGACAGTGTTTTACTAGAGCTGTAGTTAGTCGTTTGCCATATAGGTGCCTTAAACGTATTTTTAAAATGTCATTCTAACAAAGATTTCAATCTACTATATTAAGTGGTATAATGAAAAAACTGTGTTATAATAATGATAATAACTTTTTGAACGTGTCATTCTTCTAGCTGGACACTTTGCGCCCTACTAATTGTAATTTTTTACAAAGATTAGCTACAAAGTTTTTTTACCACCCCCTTATTTTCAGTAATAATTGTGCTTTTAGAGTAATTTAGTTCTAAACTAAGGATGTCATTGAATCGTTGACAAGCGCTTTCCTATCTACAAGGCTGATGTAGACATTCTCGGTTCTACTCGGTTTGTTTGTCTCCTTGATTTTGTTTTAGTGGAAGATATGTCTTCTTGCGATAGAGGGACTTTGAAGAAGAGGTTTCTCGCTCCATTCCGAAAAGCTTGACTGAAGAACAAATATATGAATGGATTTGTGCCAGCGTTGACAACGGTGAGAACAAATGAAATGTCCAAATATGTCTTTGAGCACACCCAAGACCCCCAATCCAAAGTACTCATACAATATGTATTTCCCATCCAAAATGGTAGAACGCAAACAGCAAAGAGTAGTACACTAACAAGGAGCAACACGCAGGTTCTGTAATTTTCTTTTCGCTTCCTCTCCTTTCGTTCACTGCTAACATTTTCTCCTACAGTTTTCCGTCCAAGGAGTTTAAGAACAATTGCCGTGTACAAACACGTAAGGACAGCAATTGGCATCGCTATAAAGATTGCAAAAGCAATAACCATATACTGTGCTATAGATTCGTGCATGAAGATATTCATTATACAATACAACTTGTCGTTCAATTTGAAGATATCGGTGAATCGAAACAAAGGTGAACTGAAGCCAACTGCAAAAGCCCAGCTGAACCCAATGGAAGCGAATGCAACTCGTTTACTGATAAAGTGCTTTGTCGGGAAGAAAACAAGCAGGAATCGATCGATGGCTATTGCAGATAGACTTGCTGATGATAACAGCTCCGATAAAAACCATACGAACATGCAGAATTTACACAAAGCTCTCCCAAAAGTACCACCGCCTGCAAACCACACGCCTTTGCTCAACGCTGACGTTATGGAAAACGGTACATTCCCAAATACGAGGAATAAGTTAGAAACAGCCATATTGGCTATAAACAAATTGCTTATATTACGCATTCGATGGTTAGCGTTCTTGTATATGATTGCAATAATTGTTGCGTTGCCTGTGAATGACAATAATATAATCACGATAAAGGCGGCTATCTTGACCGCACTTGCAGCTTCACTTTCTTGGTGAAAGAAATTTGCTACTGCGTTGGAAGTAGCTCCAGATGAATTTGCAGTCGGTTCCATTTGGTCTTTTTGGTTGGTTCTAACCGGGTTTCAAATTGCAGAGGTAGAATTCAATGCTTATTCTGTTATAACTGAGGGTTTCTGTCGCTAGTTTGATTGAATATAGCAACCTGTTTATTTACTTTTTTTCCGATTGTTTTTTTTGCAATAAAAGACTAATGACCGAAATGTCAGTCAACAAGGATCTTTACAATGTCGATATTATGACTTTTGTAAATGTAGTGGTTACTTATAATTATATCAACGTAGTCAATACAGTTTACGCTTTGAACAGCGTCTATAAAGTGCTCAATGCAGTCGGCTCAAAACACCTTGTTAATGCTTTTTTGGTGATTTAACGGTTTGTTTCAATGCCCCACATGCTAATCTTCTAAATTAGATAATATTGCACGGTCCGGTACTTGCCTAGCGGAGCCTTGGTCAGTCCACTGAGTCAGCAGCCAAACTATTCTGTTTTTTGTTTATAAGAATACAAACCTGATAGAAATTGAGAAGAAATATTCAACTTCGGTTGTTTTGAAGGATCGAAAGATCTTTATGAGTCAGATGTGTCCCACACAGGCAACTTGTAAATATCGAAGAACGACGAATATGCAGTTGTGTTTCCACTATGTTAAAGATAGAAAGAAATAATAAGAACGGAGCAACGCACGATCCCCTTTGTACCAAACACTACTATAGCTAGTGCATACACGAAGAAAAACCGTGTTCGAGTTATGGCGGGGCAGCTGTACTCACAGCAAATCAAACATTCTGGTTATTAAGAGGGCTGATATGTACATTAATACAAATGATGTAATAGCTAGCTATCTTTTACATCTTTTTGACGTATGATTACATAATATACGGAAGAGGCCATTACATATATTCCTAATGGTGTCAACAAAGGAAGTTTAGAACTTGAGTATATACGTAATGAGCTACCAACGGTAAGGTGTCAATATTACTCCAAATAAACACATTACAAGACCATATAAAATAAAAAAGTAATTAGAATAATCCAAGAAATAATAAAATAGTAATTAGAACCTTAGTTCTATGCTCTGTAGTAGTAATTTTAGAAAATGATTTTATGAATCATGAAAATAAAGATTTGAAATTCAGTTTTGAATCAAACTAATCTTTCGTTTTAAAAAGAAGGGAATAAAACAGAAAATTTCAAACAACAAGAAAATCTAAATAAAGTATTTACTAAAAGAACATCGGAGATTATTAATACCGTAATAAGAACATCGATCTAGTTTTTTGTAATGATAGAAAATATTCTTTTAATCAAAAGAATTATTATTTTTGAAGAATGTTAGCAATGAATTAAATTTAAAAAGACTATATTTTTGCACGTTTGTAATGTCTCACTAAAACGTGAAGGGAACAGCTTAGTTAATAATAACATAGTTAATAATAACGTAACTATGATAATAATAATAATATTATATATTTATACACAATATATTTTTACAGCTTTGCTGATGTGGTCGTGTTTTGAATTCACTCTCTCACTACACATACTGGTATACATAAAACAGTTTACATTTTACATATCATTAATACATTCATTTTTGTCATGCTAAGTTTAGCCTCTGCCATCATTCGTTCTTGTACTTCTTTTCCGACCGTTTTTATGATGATGATAATGATAATTGTGATGATGAATACAGAATACAGAACTTTATTAACTCTAAAGATAGAAATATTTATGAAATATACAAATATTCATGAATTAATATAAATGATGTATTGTAATGAATATAATGTAATGAATATAACATAATATAATATTAATAATATAAATTTCAACTAGTTTCTATTCATCATGACTTTATCCAAATTATGTTTTACCAGAAAAAAAACTAGAATTTATCAGTTTGAGCCTGCAGGATAAATAAACTGTTTAGTTATCCTCCTCTATTAGACGATGATGATGATTTTCATATTCACTAATTTAAGTTAGTGGTATATGTAGTGAATAACTGAAAAACCAATAATTTCTTACAAAATGAATCATTATGGTAATGTACGATTAAAATCTAACCCGCAACGATGGTACATGAAGCTAGACTCTGTAATCGTTTGTGCGCCCTAGGATTAAGGAATTAATCTCGCATATCACATAATTATTATCTAAAATCTAAAATTTGAATATCTAAAATGGGAGGCCTTTTCTAGCAGGTAGTAATCACTCTGGCTGATCGATCTCGAAAACTAATTTCGGGGGCTGAAGGTGAATAATGAATAATGAATAACGGGTCCAAAATTGACTGGAATAATGAATTATTTCATCAAATCCTTTAGGATTAATGAATAACAAAGAAATGATAAAAGAATAATGAATTAACCCCGAACATTTAGTGAGAAAAAAAGAATAATGAATTATGCGAAATTTTGGAATATGAAAAATGATTTATGGAGAAAAAACATGGGCAGGAATAATGAATTATTGGGGATTCCCGTTTCGTCGAGTTGGACTTCGAGTTCGAGTTGGACTTCGAGTCCAAGTTCGAGTTACAAGTCGTTCCCGATTGGCCTTTCCGATTAGCTTATTGGGTAATGACTTTTTTAGACTCCGGTCAGAGTCTGATACAAATATCTTAACGGAATTTTTACCCGATAATACTGATAAACACCCGGCTTAGTCAATCGAACGAAATCGAACGTTCGGATCAATCGAACGCAATCGAATTCAATGCATTCGGCAATCGAATGAATCGAATTCACAATTTTTTTTGAGAAATTCGATTGCAATCGAACATTCGATTGCGTTCGATTGCAAGCAAAGCACATTTTTATTAATTTACAGTAATATATAATTACTTATATAATTACAGTAATATATAATTAGTAGCATAATTCAAATACACCTAATTGCAATAACATTGTCATACAAAAAAAATTACAAAATAGGTATTAATTAAAAGACGAAAGAAGAAGTTCAGCTTGATAATCTGCTTTTGTCTTTTATTAATTCCTATTTTGTAATTTTCTTTTTTATCTGACAATGTTATTGCAATCAGGTGTATATTGCTGTAAATTTACGTTTATTCGTATGGTACTCAATTGCAATCAACCATTATATTGTTCGGCAATCGAATGCATTCATGGAATTCACAATTTTTTTGGCGTTCGATTTCGTTCGATTGCCGAATACAATCGAATCCAATCATATGATTGCGTTCGATCGTATTCGATTTCCGAATCATTCGATTGTATACGCCGGGTAAACACAATGTAAACGTTTATAGATGATGGACAATCTTTCCATATGTATATTTTCATATACTCCTATCTAAATGAATAAAAGTCCCATAACTTTGTCTACAAATAATAGGCAATCGTTATATGAAAATCAGTCCGAAAACCATTATTCCCTGTTATTATTATTATTACTCGCCGTCTCCGGTAGCTCCCCTGCCAGTCCCCTCACATCATTCTGAGTTTGGTGAAACAGGAGGTTCAGATAAAGATCAGATTTGTCTGAACACGAGTTCATTTTACCTCGTTTTACCTACTGTCACAAATCTTTAAAACATCATGAGCAAAAGAAAAGGCAAGATGTACTTAATCATAAAACGACAGTGTAGCAAGATTAGGGACCGACCATTAGAAAAGTGATAGGGGTGGGGGGTGGGGGGTCGGGGGCACTTGAAGAACAAAAAAAATGCCAGCCAAAATGCAAGAAAAAAAATATATTTCTCATCAACAAACAGGGAAAAAAAACATTGACTACTAGTAAAGTTCTTAAAAAAATATTTCCAATTATAATATGATGACCCCCCAAAAAAATTCCTCTTTGAAACCAACTGGAACTCGAACTCGAAGTCCAACTCGGTATATTACGACCCCCGAATTATTGACCACAAATAATACACCTTCAACCCCCGAAACTAATTTGCTTCTCATTATAATGAGTGTCTGATGTTTTTGTGATTGTCTGGGGGTATGATGTCTCGAGAAAGACTCTTGACTATTCGACTACCTGAGTCAGAGGATGACTTGACTTGATGTTTGTCGGTCAGACAACAACACCAACAGTATTTTTCTCACAATAACACACCTGGACAATCACAAAACATTAATATAATTTTCACATTTATCAAAGTTGTCAAAGTGACTTCCAAAAACTCATTTCAACATGTTTGCAGTTCGCAGTTTTAATCTTACACTATTAAATTTGATATGCTTTTAAGAATCTAAAAGGTTTGGCAGCTTTTTCGATAACCACACGTATCTATCAATCATTATAGTTTGATATATTATAGAGTTCTAGTCGCTTTAGATTGAAGAAAAATAACGAACAAACAGTGTATACAACTTTTTAAATAGATTTCAAAAACTTAAAAATTTACAAAAGAAAACGTAACCATGACGAGTGTTTTAACTGAACTCTGAAGATATAGATTCACCCTAATATACATAAACTTTAACCTGAATTTTCCTTAATAAACTTTCATAAATCCTTGATTTTTTTTACAAAAACAATATATAGGTTGGAGTTTTTGAAGCCGTTCCATAAACTCGCAGATCGTGTTTTATCAGGTCTAAAACCACTTTTAAATCCTGATAAAACACGATCTGCGAGTTTATTAAACTATACACGAAGTTCAATTTTTATGAGGTTTCTATTCTCAAATAAACCCTCATTGAACAACAATACTTTTAGATATACAATTCCAGTTGCAGAGTGGCTACACAAGAGTAAATATACATATGAATATACCGAGTAAATGTCATCGGTCCACCAAAAATGATATCAACACTAAAAGAAATGTCACGTGACACCACATAGATTAATTTTTTTATTGCATTTTCACTGTTTCTTATTATACAGTAAAACTGAATTGAAATTCTAACTGCTGAAAACAAATAAACGAACAATCACGGTGATTTGTTATAGTGTATTTATATTGTTTTTTTTACTCCGACGAAGGGCTAAAGCTCGAAACGTCAATAAAGTTTATGTCAATATTTTTTACGGTGTTACAAATTTCATTATATTACCTATCATTTATATCAAAAACCGACTCAGCCTGTACTAGTTTACCCGCTAGTTTCCATTTGTAGTTACTCATTATATAGGCCCTGTCATAATATGGCGGACAAATCAGTTCAAGACAAATTTCTTATACACTTATTTCAAAAAACGTCGAGTCGACGGTGAATGGTGAACGGTGTTTGCACGACCGAAAAGAAGTTTGAGACAAAATTATTAATTTCTTGAGAAGTTATGAGAATTTCAAAAGTGTGAAAAACACCACAACGAGGCTAGCAAGTTAACAGTTCACTGAAAACATACATATTTTTCGAGTATGTGAAATATTTTACTTTCCAAGTTACTTGATGTAGCCAAGTTTCGTTTTAAATGGAGTAACCATTTGTAAGATATCAAATATTGAGATCTTTGCAGATATGACCCAAAAATATCGTACCATTCTATAAAAAAATTAATCCTCAAAGATAAAGTTTCTAAAACAGGTTTATTTTAGTTTTTCCGGGAAAGTATATCATAAACTAGCTAGATGAGAGGAAACACAATACTTTAATCTACAGAATTATACTTACTTTCGTGTCTTTATTTTTATAAAAAATGTCATTTTTTTCACTATAAAGCGATATATCGATGTTGGTTGTTGCCATGGCAACGAGCTTGTGACGTCAAGTGACATATATTGTGAGAACACGCTGTGATAAGTATCCCCTGTGAGTTTCGAATATGGTTGATGTTCAGCTGAGATGCGGTCGATTCGGTTCTCGAGAACTTATCTAGAGTGAACAAATTCTCCCCACCCTACCCCCTGTGAACAAAGGTCTGTCACGGGCTATGACCTGCAACCGGAATTTTTGTACTGCCACCCTCACGATAACACAAAAGGTTCATACTTTAGTACTGGGTTGATGTAAATTTGTTAGCTGACAAAGTAAACGAATTCGCTTTTTAGCCCTCTTTCTCAGCGTTATCACCCGGACTAACATACAAATCTCTAGCTGTAATTTTGAATCCAATAGCTTTACTTGGCGCCGGGTGCTGTAGTTTTTAAGATTAAACTTTATTATTTGAAATGGAAACTATAGCGAGTCAACTAGTATAGGCTGCATCGGTGTTTGATACAAACGATAGGTAATTTGTATAATGGTCTATAATGAAATTTGTACCAACGTAAAAAAAATGTTAACTTAACTTTTCTTAGGGTTCGAGCGTTTGAGCGAGTTAAAGAGACGAAGGGCTAAAGGCCGGTACATACTAGGCAACAAGTCGTTGCAACACGACGCGGCGACACGTCGCTTCGTATGTACTGCTTCCAAAACACGTCGCCGCGATACTACTTTCACTCATTTTATTGCTGCGACCTGACGCACGAATACAAACCAGTTTGAATTTGTGCGACGTGTCGCGGGGACAAAGCCACTTCCATACACAGAACAAAACAATTCTTCATATATAAGTTACCAGGAAGATCGAATGCACCAGCTTTGCTGAAGCAAAGTTCAGTTTGTAATGGTAGTTCTTCCCTATGTTTTTGCACAAGAATTTCTTCTACTGTAGCACAGCTACAAAAAACATTAAGTTAGCTATTGCATTCCGCATTTATTTCAAAAAGTTTTGAAGGACTAAACGGTGCTTGCACGATCAAAAGGAATAGCCCATTTGCAGTTAGAGGTCACGTGTCCCACCTACCTTAAATCCATCAGCTGTGCCAAAATGATGTCCAGAAATGGAAAAAGCATGTCGATTATTAGGAAAATTCCAGCTCTTGATTCTAAATAGAAAAGGAACAAAAAATTTAATTGGAGAGCATGGCTTGCTCTAGAATAATCAAATCAAATAACTCTAAAATACAACATGGATATTTTTGAATAAAAGACAAATAAATACATTGATTCTTCAGTCCTTTCGGTGCTTTCAAAATGCGCATGAAGTCGAACAAAACTCCTACAAAAGTCTATTTTTGTGTACGTTAGAAAAATAACGTTTTTATAAAATTTAATATAAAGTAGATGTTTTTATATACTTTCAGTTAAGCGTATCAAAAGTATAGAGTCTCGTGCAAAATTCGAGGGTTTTGCCCTATTGAAGCTCGATGTCATCGAAACGAGTATAGTTGCTAAATAAAATTTTGTATTTTATCTAGCGGTTTTTGTGCGCGCACATATCCAACCGCGCCCCACCCAAAAGCGTAGGGAGAGGGCCCTGGGAACAAGGCTGCGCGCACATCGTGGACTCAAATCGAAGCTTCAAAAGTAGCCAGTCACCTTAATATGAACGGCAATAACATCAACTATGACGCAAATTGTGACACATCATTCGCTTTTTTATTTATATATAAAACTGTTGATTATAGCAGCATTTTCAAAAAGGTTGATGTCGCGTAAAATCATAGTACGTGAATTATTAGTCTGAAATGCATTGTGGATTATATATTTGCAAATATACTATATATTTTCTACCTCTATAAGTATATACTTGTCTTTTATCAATCGTCCAACGGACGGTAGCTTTGAATAGAAAAGTAAATGCAGTTTTTTTCTTATCCAGGGAGCGCATGATATGTCTACTATACCTAAAGAGTTGAACGAAAAATTGAGCTAACATTTAAAAAGGCGAGCCGCAGGCTCGTTACGCGCATTTGATCATATGCACATGTTAATTTTCGTACAATTCTTACCTTCGCAATAATTTCGTAGAGCGCATTCTAAAAGATAGTCACGTGTCTTTCTGTAATCGTCTTCAGAAATCTCCAATAACATGTCAACATTCTTTACATCAGCTGGAGCCAAGTTTCTAAGGCCATCGGTAACAATAACTTTTTCAAGTTTCTTTTTCATGTCACCTTCGATGTAACTAAGACCCCGTCTACACGGATCCGGATACTTTTGAAACCGCATACTTTTTTATGCGAATCGGCCTATCGTCAACACGAATCCAGTGAGTCCGGTCACCGAAACCGCATACTTTTCAGGCCCGTAGCTAGTGGGGGTGCACAGGGTGCTACGGGCCTGCTTTTGAAACCGCCTTCCAGAGTGGATACTTTTGAATCCTCAGGATACGCGGATTCGTGTGGACACCTAAAACCGGATACTTTAACATGGATGCATTCGAACAATGACTGAGCCCGGCGATAAGACCCAACGATTTATTCCCTCCTCCCCAAGCCACGAAGGCTAACATTATCGATAACATTAAGCATTAGTTACATATTTACCTTTACCATGCATATTGCATCTAAAGCGTCCAATGATCGAGTCTCTACTCGGTCATACTATACTTAGTATGTTCGTTGAAATATCAACACATCAATGTATGTATAATAGTTTAAGTTACGAGTCTGGGGTTTGTTGTTAATAAATTAAGTATCATATATGCATCTGCGATGATAATGCCGAATGCAGAGGGTTTCCTCTTCGGCTGCACAAACAATTAGGACTTAATAATTCATCATAAAAATAACTTAGTAAGTACATAATATAATAACTAAAGTTTGAGAAAAAGCGATTAAATTTGCAAAAAGCTAAGGCATTTTAGGCTAGCTCAACAGAAAATTACATACAACTGGCTTCATTGGCATTTTAGCATCAAAACCTTGCAAACATACCAGGTGGTTCTTTTTTGTGGCAGTGCTAAAATATTAAAATATCTGTTTACCTGAAAAAATCATTTCCCACTAATTATGATAATTGTCTATGCTCTTTCCATTTCTGGATATAGTGTTTGCATGCGCTCTATTCCACAGTAGCAATCTGATTCAATTTTATATGTGTGCTGTATTCCACTTTATTATATACATACTGAGAAATACTCACTGAAAATACACCTATTTCAATTAACGTTGTCCATCTGGAATGGTTGATCTGAGACCGATAGGAATTGTGGGAGCTCGTTAAACTGCAAATGTACTATTATAATCACGCTTGAATATTAATGTTTACTTCTGAAATACTGTTATCTGTAACTCAGCACCATTCAAGTGTGATTAAAACAATGTATTTGAAATTTAATGAACTCCCACAATTCCTATCGGTCTCAGATCAACCATTCCAGATGGACTACGTTAATTGAAATAGGTGTATATTCAGTAAATTTTCGTTCATTCACCGGTCTCAGCCAATCAGAGAGACGAACGACGTTTTTTCACCTTAATAAAAATGCGTTCGCGGATCTGATTGGACGAACGTGTTTTTTTCACTGCACTTGGATGGTTTCCATCCCTGCGCGGGTGGACTTGGTAGCTTTGTCATTGAGCGAAATAGTCTTGTCAGTGTTGTTGTTATCAATGTACTTGATACCAATACCCGGAAACTGACACCTCTGGAGAAGAAAGACTACGTTAAATACCTAGGTCTCGTAATTGATCGAAACTTATCTTGGAACTACCATATAAATTACATAACTTTGAAAATAAGTAAAACCATCGGCATTATCTCTAGATTGCGGCATTATGTTCCATATTCAACCCTACGTACTATTTATCAATCCTTAGTCCACCCATATATCTCTTATGGGCTATCTGTTTGGGGCCAAACTACTAAATCAAACCTAAATAAAATCTTGATTCTTCAAAAACGCGCCCTAAGACTTATGCACTTTGCTACAAACCGTGAACACGCAATCCCTTTATTTGTGGCTTCTGATATCCTCCCATTAGATATGTTTTACTTTCATACTATCTCAGTGCTGATGCACGACGTGTATAAAAATATTGCCCCCCCGAATATTATAAATTTATTCACTCATGTAACATCTGTACATAATTATCATACTAGAGCTGCTAATTCAGGAAATCTTTTTATTCAACGTGGCAGAACATCCAAATTTAACAAATCGTTCTCCTCCACCGGAAGTAGAATCTGGAATGCAGTCCCTGAGAACATACGTCAATCAAGCAAAAACCTATTCTCAGGTGTGTTAAGGCCTGGCTTGAGCCTAATTTGCATATGAAAATAGGTTTAAAGAGAATCGTGACCTTTTCTTAGTAGGAACCTTTAATAGGTTGGTATATTTTGACAAATATACTTTAAGTGAAACTTTCTGCTACATGTTCACATTGGAAGGGATGTCACGTGACAAGGTACACCAAATTATTAGCTTAGAAATTTTGATTAAAAATGGGGAACACAAAAAATTCTTCGATTTTAACGAGTAATGTGTTATTTTATTTCTATTATAGGGATCTTTACAACTACGCCTTTTGCGTTTGGAAAAATACTTTATGTAGAGAGTTATTTTAGAAAAGAGGTCACGTGACCTAGTTTGCATTTAGGTTTTTCCTTAATATCATTTTGCTCCATGAAGGTAGACACGATTAAAAGGCGGTATCATATGCCTTCGATAAATATGTAAACACCATGCGAATTTCAGCTTGATTGGGAAAGGACAAAAGTTCCCCGTTTTCAAAAAACCGTTTTTGCTACCTTAAAGTCACGTGACCAACAAAATGAAAAAAAAATTCGTATCAAAGTGTTCACAATCTGGAACTACATCTCCCATAAACGAATGATTATGATATGTCGAAAACCCACTGTTTTAGAAAAGAAACAAAAAAAATCGTAATTTGCAAAAGAGCCAGGCCTTAACACACCTGAGTTCAAGTCCAAATTAAAAAATAGTTTGAAGCAAATCTTAGAAGAGGAAGACGCATACTTAAATACTTCGGAAATAATATCAAAAATTTCAAAATTGAAATAATTGGTACCTCAATTGTATTGTATACATATATTTTCTTTAACAGATCTGTAAAAATATATGTGTGTGTATTATTTAATGTAATATATATGTCTATATATTATTGTTATTATTATTTATTTATTTATTTTCGGTTAACATTTAAAACATTACTATTTTTGTAATATATTGAAATAATAAGTATAATTGTAATATCAAAATGTAAATCTCTATCTAAAGTATCTGCACAGCCTGCCTCGACTAGTTATGCTACCTGCAGGCTGCGCACGTAAATCAAATGTACAACATTATATATTTATAAATAAATTGAATTGAATTGAATTGAATTGTTGTTATTTTACTAAAATAGGTCGGTTTTTTTACTGTAAGAAGTAGTCGAAAACATAAGAATGGAAGAAAATAGATTTGTTACTCCCAATGACACTGTAGAGGATTATGTAGAAAGTCTACAAAACAAGAATACTAAGGGAAAAACTGAGCGAGATGTAAGGCTTTTAAAATGCTATCTAACATCACAAAATGAGGAAAGAGAAGTTAACGAAATAGAGCCACAAGAGCTAGATAGATATCTAGCTGAATTCATTCGTTCGGTTAGACGAAAAGATGTAAACAAACTAAATACGCTTATGAAAACGATGGCGACAAAGGGCAATCTCTCAAATGAGCGGCTAACAAATCACAGCGCTCGTAAAGGAATGATTCAGAAACTCAATGACAATGACATTCCTCCAACACACATCATGCAGTTAAGTGGTCACAAAAACTTACAAAGTATAGTGAACTATAGTTCCGTTAACATACAACAGCAACGTAAAATGTCTGAAATTCTGAGCTGCACCGAGTCAAAGACAGTTCAACAACAAACCACAGTCGACCATAGTGCGTCTTGTTCATCATCTATACCGCAGCCAACGACGTTGAAGTTATTTGAAGGAGCAAGTATAAGCGGCGGGTATATCAGTTAACACTCTGAATACTTCTCCTGTTGTTCCTTCGCAAAGCGAAACCTCAATTGTTGAAAAGAGAAAATGGAAGCGAATTAGAAGTGTACTAGATTTGGATTCTGAATAACCTAAGTTAAACATTTTTGCTT